>JABUQX010071443.1:22500-37500 GCA_015478945.1 Trachelipus rathkii | reverse complement strand
CCCGATCAAAGTGCCCGAAAAAACGCAAGTAGGGCAGGATTGAGCTGTTGGAGAGAAAGTATTAAAATAAAGAGATATAAGGTTGTGGTCAGATTTACCGATAGGAGCGAAAGTGGTGTATTTTAAGAGAGAAGGACTAGTGGTGAAACATAGGTCAAGTGTGTTCAAGAATTGGTTATATATATATATATATATATATATATATATATATATATATATATATATATAATATATATATATATTATATATATATATATATATATATATATATATATATATATATATATATATATATATATATATATATTATATATATATATATATATATTATATATATATATATATATATATATTATATATATATATATATATTATATATATTATTATATATATATATATATAAAATAATATTCCTCTTTTTTTCTGAAATTTGCTTATGTATATTTATTTTTCAATAATAAAAAAGTTCTTTACTTCTTTAGATTAATCAAGTTTAATATCCTTAGAAAAATCATTTCAACTAAACCAAATCGAAAACACTTCTTGCACTTGAATATTTAATTCGCTCTGAAGATAAAAATACTTTCATTTGCCAATATGAAATAGTTAAAACAGTTGATGGGAAACAGTCAGTTCGATCATGCTTAAAAGAGTTTACCGAACTACCTAGTTATCATTGGGGTCATGATACATCTACTGGTCCATTAAATTAATGCGACAATTTAAAATCCTTCATCTCAGATCATTGCTGCAAATTGGTTAAAAAGAAAGGTGAAGCAAAACCAGTTCAGGATAAACCTTTATTTTCAAAAACACAGACTAAGTGGATACTTTTTCAATTATCAAAAACTTGTTCTGTCTATGTCGAGTGAAAAATTTAAAATAAAATTGATAATAATGGTTGTTAAAGATAGTGACCTATTAGGTTTTTTGAAAAATCAGGATTTAATGCATTGTTTGGTGACATGTTTTCGAAACTGGAAGTTCCTTAGACGGGAAAATATTCGTAAAAAAGTTCTAGCAGAAGCTGATAAGCAAAAAAATAAACTCAAAAATTGCTTAAAGGAATGCTTCGTGCATTTAAAAATGGATGCTTGCACAAGGGCAAAGCTAAATTATTTTGCTGTTAATATTACATATGTGGACGAAAATAAAAACAATATTACTAAAACGTTAGCAGTAAGAGATCCCAAATCGCAACATTTCAGCTAAAATATTCAAGAACTTTTTATTTACGTTTTAAAAGAATTCGAAATAATAAGAGGCAAGTAATTAGCTTAGTTACGGATCGCGCTTCAAACATGATCAGTATGATTGAAAAATTAAATAAGGCCAATGATGAGGAACAGGAAGCTTATAAATGTGACACTGATTTTATTGGATGTCAAAACGAAGAAGTAATAGTTATTTTCAGAATGAACTTGATAAAACTATGATAAGACAATGTTCCGATGCCCTTAACATTGCATACATGAGGTGTGGAGTTCATCATACTTTACGTTAGCAGTTCGATTGTCTCAGCAATACTCATACAGCAAATCTTATATAGCAAAGCGAGACAAATAGCAAAAGCAGCACGTACCCCAAAATTAATGGAAGTTCTAAAGCGTCAAGCTGGAAAGGTGGTAATCTTAGATCAAGAAACAAGGTGGGGAAGTACATATGTTATGCTCGAAAGGCATCTGCAGCTAAAAGCTTACATTAGTATGATGGCTGCCGGTGCTCCTGAACTTTCTCTCTCCGATAGTCAGTGGAAACAAATCGAAACCCCTCAAAAAATATTCAATCAGAAAACTTGACTGCAGGAAATTTTTTTTATAGAGAAGGGATTCTAGCAAATGACATAAAAAAATTCCATGAAAAAAAGAAAAAGAATGTTAACTGAAAACAAAATATTTTTGTCGGCCATCTTTGCTGATCCTCAGTTCAGAATCTTCGTCAGAACGGTAGATTTGATATTAGAAGCTAGGAAAGCTCTTTGTGAACTAGGACTTAAAATGAATAACACTATCAAACAGAAATCTGGGGTGGAATCAGATGTTTCAGCATTTTCAGAAATCCTCCTTTGTGGTATCTTGTCAGATGAAGATGAAGAAGTCAAATTTGACAAACAATGGGACAAACTGGAGCATGCAGAAAAGAGATTAAAAAAAGACATTCAACCTAAAAATCCTCTAAAAAACAAAACAAAATAGAGTTCCATAGAGACCGAGATGAAATAATGAAAATCGACCGGAAATCAAAGTTAACAGTTAAAGAGGCAATTCCTAGCTATCCTAAAATTATGCAAGATGTGGTTTACACAATACAGCTTTGTCTCCTAGTCTAGTGAATGTTGAGAACTTATTTTCTGCTTTAAAATTAATAAAATCGGATCTAAGGACATCGTTATAGATGGATTTTATTGAAGAAGTTTTATTTTTAAGAAAATTGTTTCGAATATATTTATAATACATATGCTGAGGCAGTGCAAAGAAAGATAGTTTTCTTGACAAATTAAACTTTAGTATTATATTATATATATATATATTAAATATATATATTATATATATATATCTATTATAAATATAATATATATATATATATATATATATAATATATATATATATATATATTTATATATATAATATATATATAGAGGGAGTACATATATATATATATATATATATATATATATATTATATATATATATATATATATATATATATATATATATATATATATATATACTTTTTTTAATAAAAAACTGTTTTGAATAAAATTATATTACATCTGTTCAGGCAGCTCATAATTCAAAGGGAAATTATTTTAAACTTAAGGATTGAAACTGAAATATAATTTTTCCGCTTAATATAATATATATATATATATATATATAATATATTATATATATATATTATAAAATATATAGATAGAATATATATATAATTATAAAACGTATATATCTATATATATTTATATATATATATATATATATATATATATATATAAACTTTTTTAAAAAAATTATATTACGTAACTGTACAGGAGGTTCAACGTTCAAAAAGGAATTATATTAAAATTTAGGAAGAAAGTGAATTATTCTTTTTCTGTATTTCTTAAAAATCTTATTTTCTATAAAATATTTTCTAAGTTTTTACTTTCAAGTTAATAAAGATGTCATTAACAAACATTCAATTTCACCATACCATAAAAATTTTGTAACAGAGAATTAATGATTTCATAAGTATAAATGGAGAAGGATTTATAACTAGGACCTGAGCTGGAGCCGGAGCCGGAAAAAATTTGCCGGCTCCGCAGCCCTGATTGAAGTGAAAAATGTCAAAAACATAGGTTTTGAAAAACTGAAAACTCTAAAAAACTGACTACAGACACAAATGAAAAAAAAAACACCCGAAAACGACGTTTTAAAGGTCAGAAAAAACTATGATTTGTTTTTTCCCGATCAAAATTGGCTGAAAATTAAAGATTTTATGTCCATTTTTAGGTAGTGTTAAAATGGGGTGTTGCTGGCTCTAACATTGGATCCTGTCCTTCATATACATATATATATATATATATATATATATATATATTATATATATATATATATATATATATATTATATATATATATATATATATAATATATATATATATATATATATATATATATATATATATATATATATATATATATATATATATATATATATATATATATATATATATATATATATATTAGATATATATCATATATACATCTATGGTTTATACATATATATATATAATCTTTTATATATTAAATATGATATATATATATATATATATATATATATATATTTATATATATATAAGTAGTATTGCGCCCAGTCTCACCTCGACCAGCTTTTTCTCAAAAAGTATAAGAGCTATAGGTCTGAAACTTGGAATATAATCTATATATGGGGTAAGGCTGAATCCGTGTAATTTTCAGGTCTGTAGGATGTATATAGAGGGTGGTCACCCCCGAGGGTGGACACCGTTATAGCGCTTACGCCTTTGTTGCTTGATCTGCGTGGGTGAGTTTAGGCCTAACGAGCGTTTGAGCGACCGACCACCTGGAGGTCAAACAGACCGAAGGTCTGTTTGACCGACAGACACAGACTGAGCGCGCGTGCGCATACACATACCCATTATTATTATTATTATTACATCGAAGATTCGATTTCCGAAGGAAATCGAATCTGAGTCGAAAAACGATCCCTGTAAGGGATCGTTTTTTTACGCACTTTGACTTCGGATTCCGCCGTGGTTTCTTCTTCGCATCCGGTTCTGATTCCGCTATATATCTATATGGGTTAGAGTTAACGTATCGCTTTCAAACTTGGTATATGTTCTATATAGGTGATAAACTGATCCCATGCAAGTTTTGGTGACCGTAGGTCACCCCTAAGAGGGTGTTGCCCCCTTAGCGCCAAGGTCAAATTCGTCCTGAAAACCCTGTTAGGCTTAACGTATCGGAGTGAAATTTGAATGTGAGCTATATGATGACGCAATCTCGTCGGAGACGAGATTACGTTCCTCTGCGTCTCCCCTGGAAGGGGGGACGCTGCCCCACAAAAAAATTAAAAATGATCGTAGAAGACTGAAACTCTGGGAAAGGCTGGAGGAGACGGAGTCGGAGTCGGAGTCTGAGTCTGAGTCGGAGTCGGATTCGGAGACGGAGTCGGAGTTGGGTTCGGTTTCGGATTCCAGGGACCCTGCCGGAGGAGGGTCCCTTCCTGAAAAAAGAAGAAAAAGAAATGCATGGAATGCAAAACAGAAGAAGAAGAAGAACGGAAGAAGAAGAAAGGAGTAGGAGTCGGAGTCGGAGACGGAGTTGGATTCGGACTCGGAGTCCAGAGACCCCACCGGAGGGGGGTCCCCAGTTGAAAAAAAAAAAAAAAAAAAAAAAAAAAAGAGCACAGAGTGGGAAAACAGATGAAGAAGAAGAAGAAGAAAGGGAGAATGAAGAAGGAAGAAGAATGAGGAAGGAAGAAGGAAGAAGAATGAGGAATGAGGAGTCTGAGGAGTAGGCACAGACACCGGTGTAGGAGCCGGTGCGGTGCCGAGTTATTAAATTTTTGTGTAATGATTCAATATTGGTGTCTATATATATATAGGTTATCGAGTCTGTAGATTTCGAAAATAATGGTTTCAGAACCATCAAGAAAAAATAAATAAATAAATAAATAAATAAATAAATAAAATTTCTTACACTTTTTATGTTTATAACTTACAAATTTGCGTTTTTTACATACCCTAAAGCAGTAAATCACTAAATCAAGCCACCATCCAGCTTCCCTCCTATCACCCTCCTGACCATCTGTGATCTATTGATCTATTGATTAAGGTCACATTTCGAGTAGTATTTTGGATAAACATAACATAAAATCAAGTTCTTTATACAAAGATCAGACAATATATGCTGACGTAACAAAGTTTTCGCATTAATAAAGCTTACTTAGCATCATCTGAACTAAGAAAATAATGTACAACGACAAACTTAACTCATCTTAAACAGGAATAAACGATCAACATTAACAAAGTTTCACACCTAACAGCAGTAAAGTAACTAACATAGCATCCAAAAACGTATCTTATTCACACTCTTTTCCAGCATATCTCTAACATAACAATGTTAATTTACACTGACATGGTAATATTTAACTAAAATTTACTAAAACCTTGTGTAATTATCATATAGACCGGTGAAAGTATGCTAACGTAACAAAGTTTTCCTATTAATAAAGCTAACATGATGTAACATGAACTAAGAATATAATATACAACGACAAACCTGACACATCTTAGGTAAGAATAAACAGCTAACATTAACAAAGATCCACACTTAACACCAGTAAAGTAACTAACAAGACTCACAAAAAACACATTCCATTCATGCTTTTTCAAACAATCCTTCCAACCATGACAATGTTAATATTTACATTAACATAGTAAAATAATTAACAAAAATATAGCATAACGCACCTAACCAGCATAATACCTAAGGGGTAAAGACAAACAAAGTAAAGTTTTACTCTCTGTAAAGCTAAACTATGAACATTACAGACTTAATACACACACGCACACACACACACACACACACACACACACACACACACACACACACACACACACACACACACCAACCAGACGAATAAACAGCCATCATCATCAATGTAGTCAATAAATCGAACATAAGAGGGAACTAAAACAAGTTTTCATTTTTATAACATATAATTTTCATTGAAAAGAGTGTTATATAAAGACATAAAAACATATAAATACATAAAAATATAAGTTTATTTTAAATATATTAATTCATCTGATCAGCGAACATAGGATTCAAGTTGGGTACGTTCTATATATCTCTCTAAAGATTCAATACCCTTTGAAAGAATGTAAGTATAAATATCTTCAGCAACACTAAACCATTTTTCGGCATATATCGATTCAACAGCACTCATTCTCTCATACAAGAGAGAAGTAAACTCATCCAAGCTGATAGTTATTAAAGCATTCCTGTATACAGCATTATACGGGAAACCACATGTTTCGGTGTAAATATCATAGATTACACCATGTGCTATATGTATTATGTCCTCAAGTATGTTAACATCGTTAAGATGTGATGTTAATTCGTTTTTTATTTTAAGCAATGCTGTAATATTTTCAGGTGTTCGAACTGTGAAACCTATACATGTGCGATAGAAGGTCACACAATCGAAGGGTTTCCAATATTGGCGTACCTCAAGGGTTTTAATATTGTCACACGACGAGAACACCACGTCTATTCTATTAGAACCACTTATGTTGTCATCCCAGTTAGATATTTCACTAAACGCTGATCTCTCGGATAACAAACACTTATCCTCTACCCATGCAGCAGCGATGTCGATAATCTTGATGAATCCATCAGCACAAACGAATAAAGGTCTATTATTTGACCCTTTGGCAGAAATACAAGCAACGTAGCGACTACCATTTGGTTTACGCTTAAATATAAATGACACATCATTGGGAATAACGAAGCTCCTCGTGAAGATATCAGCAACAGATGTAGAGATGCGAGGAGATGTCATCGTGCCAGTACAGTGAAAAAATGGACTACTGACGGAAATCGTATGCGTAAACAACCCTTATAGGTAATGAGATTCTTTCTTTCAGCCAATCAGAAGAAAGTAAACAAGAATACAATGCACGAACGAACCATATCAGTTCAAAAGGTATATATTCTCGTTAGACAAAAACAACAACAATAACAATAAACAGGTTCACTATGGTAATATATGTATACAAAGGAGATCTATACAGTCAAATTGACATGAAATGAGCTTATCCAAAACAAAAAAAACAAAACAAAAACAATAATAATAATAATAATCAATGTTCATCACATACATATAGTTTTTACATAGGCTTAAGATCTAAAAAACGCTAAATCTTTACATTGAAAACCAATCATTTTCGTCGTTATATCTAATATATTTTTTCACTTCATCGATACCATCATTGAGTACATATGTTAAAAGTTCACGTTCAGACACTAAAATATGTTTACTCGATAGATCCGTGTGGTAAGCACTTTCATTCCATTGTTTTCTAAATAGATAGATGAGTTTCTGTACCTCTATAGAATTTAAGAAGCGTTCAATGATAGTCTCAGAATCATCAACCAGCGTTTTCTTGAAGGAGCAATATTCCTGATACAACATGTAATGCGCAACAGTTACATAATCGGACAGCATTTCCGATTTCTTAGTTTGCGTTATTACCATCCTACAAACCTCCGACAGATATTTTATCGGTTTTAATCCAGAAATATAGATTCTACGTGCCGTAGGTTTAAATACACCTGTGTCATTACACATCTTCCATACTCGAACCTCCAATCGGTGTTGTGAAATTATACCCTTAGAAAAAGAGATAGTAAGATGACTAACTTTATGACATCCTCTTCTAGCAATAATCGTTTCCGGTGATTCTACTAAAACGTTGGTAGAGTCAGAGTACTCCTTAACCCATTCTGCAGCATGACGACATATACAGAGTAGTTCATCTGTACTCATAAAAATACGTTTGTTACTGCGGTATACAGATTGATTAATACATGTGAAAAAATCAGAACCATCGGGGTTTCTTTTATATAAGATTGAAACCCCACACCCTGGGATCTTGATTACCCTTTGTATAATCTTTTGTATAGGGGTATATCTGTTAAGACGCTGCATATTGTTCACTTAATGAAAATAGAACACTTTTTAAACGGAGCACAACCTCCTAATGCTTTCAAGTCCCCAACGATTATGATGTAAACAAGCATCATGAGAAAAGATATTATAAAATTAAGGATACAAACACAAGCCTAACAGGAAGGCTAAACCTGTTTTACATTCACTTTTAGGCCTTACGCACCGTTCGTTTTATGTTTGTATTTCATGTTTCATTCAACGCTATCACATTGGGCAAACTAATAAACGCTAATTGGACCTAAGAACATAGCATATCTAACTTACGAATAAACAGTTTTCATTAACAAAGTTCGTTACTCATCTACGGTAAATAACTAACACCATTCTTAAAACTCAACCTACCCCGATCCCTTTCGAAACATTACGCAATACCTTCAAATCCCGAGGCTCACCCTGCATACTTATCATTAGGGATGCCTTTATCTTTATACAAAAGCTCTCCCAAAGGCGCTCACGCATCAACATAATCTCATTCTTTATGATACATAATCGAACAATTTTATCCTTCTTTTGTTCAAATTAGTTCGTTCGTGTCAAATATCCTATTAAAAGCATAATGGTTTGCGATTTTACATACCCTAAAGCGGTAAATCACTAAATCAAACCACCATGTCTGCACAGCCCTACCCGTCCCATCCGCCTGTGATCTATTGAACTATTGATTCAAATCATATTTCAAGTATCATTTTGGATAAACATAACATAAAACTAAGTTCTTTATATACTAACCTACAAATATATGCTTAACCAACAAAGTTTTAACATCAATAATAATAAAGCTAACAAATCATAATCGCGACTAGGAATATAGTGTACAAATGCAACCTAACATACCTCACGCATGAATAATCAGCTAACATCCTGAAAAATTCCCTGATCAAGGTAAAGTAGCTAACAGGTCATACAGTACTCGATATGTTCCCACTTTTCGATTCAAAACTGGTAGATTTGGCAGCAGCGCATCATACAGATTCGATTTGATAGCACTGTAAGCACTGTAGCTACTTGGAAGATCACCCCAGAGAGATGCATGAAGACTCATCTCGGGGTACCCTGAAGGGGTGTAAGCGGTAAGGGCGCAGCCCTTTGGGCTGTGCCCTTGTCTTGGCGCCGCTGCACCTTCAGTGTCTGAGGTGATCTCTAGTAACGCTCCGTCGCTCCCAGTCTTTATCAAATCAGTCTCTCGCACGCCGGTTTGAATCGAAAGGAACAGATCATCAGTGTACACTGATCGGCCTTTCGGGATGTTAGCTGATTATGTGCGCCGAAGGCCAATTTGCACGACCTCCCCCTTTAAGCTGTTGATTAGCATTAAACAGGTTGTATATAAGAGGCTAGCGCATGATGCTTTTGATCCCAAACTTACTCGGCCTGATTTGTCAATATTACGAAACGCGTGGCGATTGAGTTTGTTTTGGTGCACGTTGCTGTTTAAATCATTGGCTGCATGCTTGCGCGATATTTTGATTCAGAAACTATCGGGATGCTGACCGATTATCTGCATATGACCGCGTGGCACGACCTTCGTAAAGGCAAAGGCATCCCTGGCAATTGCTGGCTGTGTTCCCAGAAGAGGCAGGTGGACTGAAATGGTGGTGAACCATTTACCGTAGATGGTGGCTGAGCAGCCCAGCGAAAAACTGTGATGGCGAAAATACAGGCATGGCGCGATTGCACAGGCACTAAGGGATGGCTTTCGGGTTTAGCTTTGCATCATATACACTGTGTCTGCTCGCGGTACTGTGCCATAATGGGTGAGACTGGCGACCAGGGTGTCTTCCGTTAGCGCGTGGAAGTATTGTATACGGCGTCTAGCTGGTGCTACCCTAACCGCAAAGATTGCTTACAAAAATCCGTCCCAGTCATGTTTCAATCTTTCTCGCCCCGTATTTGACAACTACGTAGATGTCGATCTGGCTACCTGACCCGGCTTCAGCCTTGAATGTTTACTTCTGGCATATATTCAAATCTAACGTGCGGTAGAACATGAAGAACGTATTGCAGGGCTGCTGCATACCACAAAGGCTAATTTCACAGCTTTCAGTATGAGATGGTATATTTAAACTTTCCATTTTATCAAGATCTAACTACCAGTTAAAACTTCGATAATCTTTGTCGGAAGGTAATAACACAAAACACTAGAGAAACTGTGCATTCGCTTTATCGGAAATATTGCTTTCGCTCTTGCGGTTGTTATATCGGCTGGTGGACTGATTACGGCCAGCGTACTGGGAACTTTGTGGTAGCTCGATGAAGTGTGGCATGTATTGCGTGCGACAGCGAACGGTTTTCAACAGGCAGCTTTGGGCTTAGTATGTAAAAGCATGGTGAGCATTGATTAATGCCATTGACCAGCCAGTTTGGATGGCTCATTTCTGTTTGACCGCTCGCTTTCTACCCACTATTATTGTTACAACGGAAATATCACTCTTTGAGATATATTCACGTTCGATACCCATATTCTTTGCACATGCCCCTACACAAACGTCACCAGGTGTTTACGCATACGATCAGTATTCCATTTTCACTGGCTATAACACGATATTATCTTACTGCATCTCTCGACGCACGAAGAGCTTTCGACCATTTAATGATGTGTCATTGTTTTAAGCGGCAAGCAAATATTGCTATTTGCCAGCCCGATATTAAATAAAGATTATCGTATACGCTGGTGACTGATTAGCCTCAGTTCATTTGACAGTGATGGAGACGACTTAACCCAAATGATTCCTAATAGGGGCTAGTACATTATTACTAAATCCGTGTATTGAAGCTGCTGGCCGCCGAAGCAATCCGATATTGTTGCCACTATGCTCATTCAGCGTTAAACAGTCATCACATCTTATTTGATGTTACCCAACTTTATCAGTCTGCTATAATCTGTGATATTTACACCGAAACATGTGGTTTCCCGTATAATGCTGTATACAGGAATGCTTTAATAACTATCAGCTTGGATGAGTTTACTTCTCTCCTGTATGAGAGAATGAGTGCTGTTGAATCAAAATATGCCGAAAAATGGTTTTAGTGTTGCTGAAGGCATTTATACTTACATTCTTTCAAAGAGGTGTTGAATCTTTAGAGATATATATAGAACGTACCCAACTTGAATCCTATGTTCGCTGATCAGATGAGTGTATATTTAAAAAATAAACATATTTTTATATGTTACTGTGTTTTTATGTCTTTATATAACACTCTTTTCAATGAAAATTATAGTGTTATAAAAATGAAAACTTGTTTTAGTTCCCTCTTATGTTCGAATTATTGACGCTACATTGATGATGGATGCGCTGTTTATTCGTCACAGTTGTTGTGTGTTAAAGTCTGTTATGGTATTCATAGTTTAGCTTTTACAAGAAGGTAAAACTTACTTTTGTTTATTGTCTTTATCCGTTAGGTATTATGATGGTTAGGTAAGGTTATGTTAAATTTTTTTTTTGTTAAATATTACTATGTTAATGTAAAATTAACAATGTTATGTTGGAGATATGGTTGATAAAGTGTGAATGGCTTATGTTTTTTGGATGTTATGTTAGTTACTTTACTGGTGCTAAGTGTGGAACTTTGTTAACATTAACAGTTTATTCCTGTTTAAGATGGACTAAGTTTCTCGTTGAGGGTTATATTCATAGTTCAGATGATACTAAGTAAGCTTTATTAATGTGAAAACTTTGTTACGTCAACATATATTGGTTGATGTTTGTATAAAGAACTTGATTTTATGTTATGTTTATCCAAAATGTTAAAGAATTTGATGCTTAATCAATAGATCAGTAGGTCAATGATCAAAGAAAGGATGGTTAGGAAGGTGACAGGAAGGTAGATGGATGGTGTTTGATTTAGTGATTTGCCCTTTGGGTTGGGTTATCACTGACATGAGCATAGTTTAGTAAAAAATTTGACCTTAATCAATAGATCAATAGATCAATAGCTCAATAGATCAATAGATCAATGGATCATGATGGGACAGGAGGGTAGGTAGGATGGCTTGATTTAGTGATTTACTGATTTAGGGTATGTAAAACATGACAAATTTAGTAAAAAATTTGACCTTAATCAATAGATCAATAGATCAATAGATCAATAGATCAATAGATCAATAGATCACAACTGGTCAGGAGGGTGACAGGAAGGTAGATGGATGGTGTTTGATTTAGTGATTTACTGCTTTAGGGTATGTAAAACGTTACAATTTTAGTAAAAAATAGGACCTTAATCAATAGATCAATAGATCAATAGATCAATAGATCAATAGATCAATAGATCACAACTGGTCAGGAGGGTGACAGGAAGGTAGATGGATGGTGTTTGATTTAGTGATTTACTGCTTTAGGGTATGTAAAACGTTACAATTTTAGTAAAAAATAGGACCTTAATCAATAGATCAATAGATCAATAGATCAATAGATCAATAGATCAATGGATCACAGATGGTCAGGAGGGAGGTTGGGTGGCTTGATTTAGTGATTTACAGCTTTAGGGTATGTAAAACATGGCAATTTTAGTAAAAAATTTGACCTTAATCAATAGATCAATAGATCAATAGATCAATAGATCAATAGATCAATGGATCACAGATGGACAGATATGCAGGTTGGGTGGCTTGATTTAGTGATTTACTGCTTTAGGGTATGTAAAAACGTAAATTTGTAAGTTATAAACAAAAAAGAATAAGAAATTTTATTTATTTATTTATTTATTTATTGATTTATTTTTTTCTTGATGGTTCTGAAACCATTATTTTTGAAATCTACAGATCCAATAACATATATAAAGACACCTACATTGTTGTTATACGACTGTTTATTAACTCGGCACCGCAGTGGATCCAGCACCGGTGCCGGGCCAACTCGCCGAATTCCTTGCTAACTCTTTCCTGTAGGAAGAATTCTAGCTATCAGATCTCTCACCAAAATTTCAACTTTCTACGTCAATATTTAATGTTTGAAGGGGTGGGTGTCCCCCTTCGGGGGATCCCTCACCCAGGCATGTGAAATTTTCGTATACACCGGGTTACCTCATCATCTAACCATCCTCCAAATTTTAGCACGATATGATAAGTTCAGAGACGGAGGCTGGCTGGCTCTCAACGTCGTCGGCGTCAAACCGGATGCGAAGGCTCGGCCACGGCGGGCATAACGTCAAAGATGCGTAACAGTCCCTTACGGGAGTCGTTTTCGGCTCGAATTCGATTTCCTTCGGAAATCAGATAACATTTATAACTCATAATAACTATTGTACTGTAACCGCCATACCCAATAGCATGTGCGCACGCACGCGCGCTCGCGCTGACGTAATCAGCTGCGCCGAGATTACACGTCATCACACTCTCTCAACTCTCTGGTAGGCTAACGCAATCTCAGTTGGAAAGCCAAAAGGGTATAAACGCGGGCGTAGCGGCTACGCTCTCGGGAGTGACCCCCTCTATATACATCCTACAGACTTGAAATTTACACGGATTCGGCCACATAGATTATATTCCAAGTTTCAGACCTATATCTCTAGTCCTTCATATCGAAAAGGCTGATGGATATCAAAACGTAAGAATACTACTATATATATATATATATATATATATATTATATATATAATATCATATATATATATATATATATATATATATATATATATATATATATATATATATATATATATATATATATATATATATATATATATATATATATATATAAACTACAAACACAAATGATTCAATAGTTTTATTCTCCTAGGTTATCTATTTCGTCATGTTGATAAGAGTACACAGAGCGTCTTTAAATATGTATCGGTTTCGTATAACTTTTAAATATTGCAATTATGTAAAGTTATATCCTAATTGGAGGGCAATACGTACCCTACTGTAGTTCGATGGAGACCCCCTGCGTCGTAGAATTCAGCCATGTATGTGGTGACTGAGGCACTTAATAGCAATAGGAGTGACGAAAACTATAGATTTTTGTGAGAAGCGAACGTGTTGAATATTCGTTATAGGTCACAATAAAATATTTGTTAGGCTAATATTTGTCAAGTTCGGAAAAAAATGGGAACTATGTTTTCCATCCATTCCTTTCAAAACATTCTTGTGATAATTTTTTTACCTAAAAAATTTGTGAACAACGTTGCCAAGGTGAGGAAGAAGACTTTCTTACTTAAAGACGACACTCGTAAGTAGTAACTTTGGGTGCCAAACATTATAACATAGTCGAAAAGTTGTATGAAGTCAGAACAATTATTCTTAGGAATCGTTGCTAATTGCTTTATTTCGAGCAAGAGTACATCGGACTTTAAGTTCCAGGGCATGACGATCATGTTCAACATATGGACAGTAGTACTTAACCCACATCATTAACTTTGTGTATAAATATGCTTTGTTGATGAAAAGTGTATTGGTAAGTGTGTACTTTTGGTTTTAAATACACTAATTCTCACTCAATATATTCATTCGTCATTCTCACTCAATATATTCAAAAGACATTAAACTTTTACCTAAGTGTTGCGATATACGTTTTGATTCTTTTGTCAGGATATTCCGCCAATACTAAAAAAGGTATAAACTAAGTGATTAAAATAGAAAGTCCCTCTTGCATATTCAAACTAATTTTATTAAAAGACCTTATTTTAGAAGATCTAAAATTAGAAAATAAATTATTCGATATAGACCCAATGGATAGGAAAAAAAGTTATCGACAGATAGAAACAGAGTCAAAGCCACGGAAAGAGTTGTCCTTCTGTTTGATTTCTCT
>JABUQX010071443.1:0-15000 GCA_015478945.1 Trachelipus rathkii | reverse complement strand
GTGCGATTCCATCTGTACCTTGTAACCTGTGTGAATTCTCTTTGCTGGAAAAAACTTTTCCATGATTTTCATAGCCTTTCCTTTCCAGCATCAACTCATTCTCACTCTCCACATTCCTTCACCACTGCCCTACCTCCTAAGCTCCACTTCCCTTCTTCTCCTGCCCCACTCTTCCCTTAAACTCTCCCATCCTCCCAAATCTCTCATTTTCTCATCATCACACCTCCACTCTTTCTTCCATCATTTCCATAACCTCTCTTTTTTCCTCTATTTTTTGCCCCGTCTTTGGTGCATACACGTGAAACAAGTATAATTTTTTCCTTTTCATCTTGAAAGTGCATGACATAAGCCTCTCATGTATACACTCCACACCCTGCAAAAATGGTGACATCTTCGGTCCCACTATCATACCAACTCCGTGCTTCCTGACTTCCTCCTCCACACCTTTATACATCAACACCACACTCCCTCCCCCCAAATCCTCTCCCCTTCTCCATCAACCCTAACAATTATATCCCCCACCCCCATTACGTCTATCCTCCTTCGTCCATCCATCATAAGTCCAAGATCTCCTCCTCCTTTCCACTGTATGTAGCCACATTAGTGTAGCACATCTAAATTTGTTCGAAGAATTGTCCTTATTCGTTTTCCAAATCGTTTAAAAGGTCTGTTTCCAAAAGGTCTATGTGTATCCGACGGCTGGTCCAAGAGAATTACAAGCAGGTTTCTTTCAGGCAGCGGCTTGCTAGGCCTGTCCTGCCCTAGCCATTGCTCCGTTGGCGTTATCCAGGGTGAACGACAAGGACGTAGAGTTGGACTTTTCACCCCATATATATATATATATATATATATATATATATACATCTATTACATACATATTATATATATATATACTATAATATATAATCATATATATATAGTATATATATATATACGATATACTATATATATATATATATATATATATATATATATATATATATAATATATATATATTATATATATATATATATATATATATATATATATTTATTAATATATATATATATATTATATATATATTTATATACTATATACATATAAATATATATATATAGTATATATATATATAATATATATATATAAACAACCCCATCAAACCACCCACACAAAAACACCTCACATATATCACAAACCACCCCAACAACACCCCATAAATACACTCTCACTATCACACATATCTCTCATAATATAAACTCACTATATAACACTACTAATAACTCACACTCATCCACTCCTATAATAAAACTATATATATATGTAGCGCCGAGTAGAATTGAGTGCCACCATTAACCACTCTCACATCTCTCAAATAATAATCAACTCACCCCTCCTCACAAACTTAATCACACAAGAGAACAGTGTATCACACCAAAACACCACTCAGTTAGATAAGAATATTTTCCTTTATCTAACCCAATATATACCCTTATTTATATATGTTGTTTTCTTAAAAGATTTAATAGACAATTGTTTATTATTATAAAAAATAAGGAGTGGGCCACAGACCCTTCAAAATACCACTCTCTCTCGCTCGACTAAATATACACTCCTATAACATTTTCACTCCTCGACCACAAGAAATATAGAACAACAACCGCGGAATAAAACCTCCTCCGCATACTTCCCTCTTTACAGATCTCATCCTCTCAACCGTATACCTGCTCTCCCATCACCATTCTATCCTCTATCACAATAATCTACTAGAGCTGCAATCACACAAATAAACTAGCGCTATCAAATGACACTTCCAAAACGCACATATCATCAAATCATAACATACAACAAAGACACCATGTAAAAATATCATAGCTACATCCAAAAAACAACCTTTTAATAATTTATTACAAAAAAAATATATCATTTAGCGCTGCAGGAGACAAACTGCCAACGACCACGACACCAACCCACAACCCCTAGCACGGAGCTCCTAAATGTCGAGTTGGCCCACCGCAACCAACAACTAAACCGCTCCTTCCTCACGTTCTGGCGTCCAGCCTCTACCCTATAGAACCGCCGCTCAGAAGAACCAAGATTCATCGGAATAAATTAGAATTCTATAAAAAAAATCCTAAAAAAATCCTCCACCAAAAAAGGAAATAAACATAGCTTATGGAACCTCGAATCCTCTATAAGAATGTAAAACAATAAATTTACCGCACATACTTAACTACCACATCACCAAACACGCGTCAATACACCTTCGTTTCATAAACTCTCATCCCAAAAAATAGCTTCCCTCAAATTACAATACCAGAATTATAAAAAGCATTGTTTTAGTAGTGCACAGTAGCCGTACATTTGGAGATCCCCGGTTTGATCAAGAATACCCCAGCCTTTCAATTCTAAAAAAATACATGATTTTTTTCTGTTTGTCTTGATTTAACAGCCTAGATCGCCTGCCTTTAGACCAGCAACCTCTCGTGATGCAACCGTCACTCATGCTTTTTAGAAGTGCCAGATGCTAGTCCTCCACTCTCACTATAGTCTTAGATACACGAAAATAACCTCTCTCCTCAATATTATTTCAGATAAATTATTAATGATAAATAAATTTAACTATATGACACACATACATTTAATTAGACGGCACATAAAAACATTATAATAATATATAATACAAGATACTTCCTAATAGCACATAAAATAAATTCGCTCTCATAATTAATAAAATAATCCTTCACCTCTACATTATCCTATTCCCCAAGAGAAATCGAACTTTCCCTAAGCTAATTGTCATCAATTATACAAAACACCAATACAAAATAATTTATAAATCTTTAATTGATGAGAAAAATACCTGTAGAACCAAATCGATACATTATTGTATCAGGAACATCCTCACATATAGAATAATTTAATTATTTTAAATAACTATACCATAATACCAGTTACAATTTTTCTTCCTCAGAGAAGGAATTTTATTATATGAAACCAACCCAAAATAACACCGGTATAATACAATAAATAACGCTCTTCCACAACCAGCCGCTACATTCTCTAATACTCAAACAGTCTCTTCCGAATTTAACATACACACCTTTGTTATACTAATTACAAATTACACTTTCTTCCTACCAAAAAAAAACCCGAAATTTCATTATCAAAGCTTCCTCACGGCAAGACCTTTCCTTCCAAAACGCCATTACCGCTCATTACAAGCATTTCTTAGTCTTTATTCTACAAGCACACCTCTTCCCCAATTTTTGGGGCCCGTCACAGGAGCTACGAGATGGGCGAAACCAATATAATAACACATGTACAACAAGAGATAATAATATATAAATAACATACTAAACAACCAAGATTATAATAAAACAATATGACAAAACCAGCCGTCCTATCATGATTTTCCACTATCTACTCGCTCACCCATGGATAACACCCGTATAAACACTAATATTACTTTAATTATTATTAATAAAACAAAAAATATATAAGATCACATTCAAATGCACTTTCACAAAAATTACATCGATGATGAAAACTAAACCATACTGGTGAGAACCTGGAAAGACCTCTATAAAAGACCACGCCCACATTTCCTTAGAGATTCTCTTTAGAGGCGAACTTTGACTTTATGTAGTTGTACATAATAGTAAAACTCCGCGTTGTTCTCGCCCCAATTTTTAGTTAAAGGCCTACTTCGATTGCAGCTAAACAGGCAATAACGTTTGGGACGTGAGTCTTCAAATCAGCGAATCTCGACTATCGCTCTTCTCTGAGTTACGACACTTTTAGAGAAAAGACAGTTTTCTTACTCTACTTTTCGGCGAGGTCCCAACGTCTCAATTGATAAGAGAGCACTCTCTAATAACTCTACCCATAACCAAAATAAAACATAACACGAGTCACGAAGCTTTCCTTACCCAGAGTATATCTGAATAAATATTACGACTCATCTCTCTCTCTCTATATATATATATTTTTCAGAGAGACAAAATGTCTGTATTTTCTACTTTTTTTTTTTTTTTTTTTTTTTTTTGAAACCACCAGAACACAACACTATATATTACATAGCAAACACAAGCATAACGCACTTTTTATTTCATTCTTCAAACACCCAAAAAAGGAAATTTACTCTTCACACAAGCTCTCTATCCACTCTATCAAAATATACTCCTGAACTCACCACGAACATAAACATATATATATAACTTTTTAAAACACTCTCCACTTGAGGTTATACGAAATCACTAGACACACACACAAACTCCTACATCACCAACGGTCTCACTACTCCACTCCCACACCTCCATCCATTAGAATCTCCACTCCATATCCTCTCACACTCCTCTATCAGACAGGTTCGCTCCACACCTCCTCTACAGTCACTCCGGCGCCGCTCACAACATACCTCAGCGAAGTCATGCAGTCTTCTACATTAATAAAAACATCCACCCGAGAATATAAAAAACCTCCAACCCCTAACACCCAAAGTACAAACAATCACATTAAATAAGATGCGACACCGAGATAATATAACTAGAACCAACTCCGATGATGTTCCAACAAATATTCGTCTATACTTACCCCACACTCTCCTTTATTATATTCTCGCCTTCTATCACCAAAGAAACACCAATAATAGACAATTTTTATTTGTATAATAAATAAGCGACGCTCGAACACCTTCAAATATATTTTCACCAATAACAAATGGCCACTACCTCTACTCCCAATATACATATATATATATAAATAGACAGTTTGCAAAACAGTGACGCCGCGCATATAATAGAACTGCCATGTTCAATCTCTCACATACGACAATCTCTCCCACTTCACCGTTCTTCTCGCCAAAAAAAACAACCTCAATCATACCTAAATAACTTATTCCACAATTTACTAAGGGATCAACTTAAGCTTACATACAACCAAATGAACAAACTCTCACACACAAAAGATAATAAATTCATTATCCACACCAACAACCCAAAAATAATCTATAGTATAACACTTTAATTTTATTACAAAAAAATATATTTTAGCCAATGACCCCAGGGGACCCGAGCGCGCTTAGCGGCTCTAATGTCGTTGGCCGAACAACGTCTTCCCTCGTTTTTGGCGTCCAGCACTATATAACCACCAACGAGCACGTGCAAAAGACTACATTAATAAGAAAGACCTCACATAATAACAGATTCTCACCACATAATATAAACAACCACACCGAAAACAATAAGTTATGTGCCTCCAATAACACCATATAGATGTCCACCAACAATCAATAATAATATTATCCCTCCCTCAACAAAACAACGTACATCTTACATACAACATAACGGTCAGTAAAGCTTCGTTTCTACACAATCTCATAAAACATCAACTTAGCATTACACAATATACACTCACAGGCACTTCAACTCACACAACACGAAATGTAATAACTTATAGTCCGCACAGGCTACGCGCTCACCAATATAGACTACTCACCTCACCTCTCACACATAATAATCATATATATCACTACCATACTCAAAACAACCTCACCTCATAATATAACTCACTAAAATATATAAATACCAATATAACACACATACCTCAACAACATAACTCACTCCACTCACCAATAACTCCTACACATAAACAAATAAATACATATATCACTCACACAAATTACTAACCATAATAACCCATAACCAATAACCCTCTCACAAAATAACCTCAACTACAACTAACCTCACTACACAATAACCATTATATCCACTAAATAAATATACTATATATTATTAATACCACTCCACTATATTACTATAACAACCCACCCATATATACCATCACCATACAATACCCAATAATCCAACTCACTACCTATTATAAACTCCAACCTAATAATATATACCAATAAAATAATACCAACTCACAAATATACACTACCACACAAACTAACACGCTACACCAAGAACTTATACGTATAGGGTACAAGCAACTATATTGTCTAATTTGTTAAAAAAAAAGCAAAGACGTCCCAACACCCGCTACCGACCACGATGAACTGGAGAGAAGAGGACTAGTAACCAACACCATCTCTAGAAGTTTATTAAAATTTCTTAAACAACGTGAGACAACAATAACACAGAGAAAACACACACTTTGATTAACAGCCTTGTTTCTAAATTCTAACACCACTTTAATATTTATAATTTTCAGCACCCGGTTTCTCATTGAATGCCAATGATTTTTCTAAAAAATCTTCCACAACTTCGTTATCGTTATCGTCATTTCTCTATTTCTTGCTTCTCTCTCTTACCTGCTTCATCTAGCTGCGAACGACGCTCCAGA
Organism: Trachelipus rathkii; assembly: GCA_015478945.1. NCBI lineage: Eukaryota > Metazoa > Arthropoda > Malacostraca > Isopoda > Trachelipodidae > Trachelipus > Trachelipus rathkii. The sequence goes on along the minus strand of JABUQX010071443.1, from coordinate 8,676 downwards.
AAACTGAAGCCAGGATCAACATATACTTGATGGCATGGGGCCATTTAATCCTCAAGGAAATAAACAGACCGAAGCAGTGGAAATATCCATTGACGTTATTAAAGGAGACACTATGAGATTCATTCTTGAGATACCTCTCTCACATTCACTTGAAGAAATGGCTATTGATTCAATGGCAAGTTTCAATGGGGCAAGTTTCTCGGGGGAAACTCTAAAATGGACATATTCTCGAAAGCTTGCAACCATATGCCTTTTATGAAGTTTGAATCTCAAATCTAGTCTCTTCATTTTATTTTCCCCATATGTTATTGGGACACTATCCGGCAAATTTTTCATTTCTGTAACTTTTAACCACGTCAGCAAAGCTCAAGTTTTTTTCATTCAAGAGCTCTGTTTTCTACAATAGACTTTCTTAACAGTTCTCCATTAAAATTGTTTTGGATCCAAGGGTTATCCGTCATTCCTACCTTTTTTGTGGTGGATAGGAACATTGAAAAAAGTCAAGCTGTCTACGTCTTTTTGAGCCATGTAGTAGTAAGCTCCTGCAACTGATTTCCTGTTTTCAAATAAAGCAACTGTGATGTTTAATATTTCGCTGACAAAACTTAAACCAACATTACGATCCTGCAAAGCTTCACTAAACTCAGAAAGTTCCTGCAATGCATCGGCCATTAAACCCAAGTCTAGTATGAAGTTAGTATCGGTGATTGTTGTTAGAAGGCAGTTAAACATATTTTTATCCGTTTTGTCTCTCATTCGATCGTTCGAAGCATCTTTGAAGCGTTGAACTAAAGGTTCTTACAACGTCCAAACAGCTGGCACAGATCTTAAACTTAAAGTAAACCAACGAGTGCCCAAAACTCTTCCAATCTTCAAAATTTCTGTCTCCAGTAACCTTGCATAGCTCTAGCTCTCTGCTGTTTTTTGGAGAAGCATGATACACCACATAAAGTTTATCGATAAAGGATTTAAACTTGGCAACTCCTGAAACTGACTTAATTACGTCAGACACTGACAGTTCAAGTCTGTGGTTGGCACAGTGCCAAACAAGAAGAGAAGGGATTTTTTCCGTAAAAACTGCTCCAACACTTTCTTTCTTCACCAATCATTAGTAGCAGTACCGTCAACATGTCAAACTTGATTAGGTTATTAGGCTTAAACACACCATGTCGGTCTATCCTCCATGAGCAGTGAAACACTCTAATTAAACTGAGTCCAAAATATTCGTCGCACAACCAACCAAGTAACACGATTTTCAATCAACAAATCCAAGTATTACAATTAACGCAACCATCCATACCAGTTTTGGTTAAAAGAACAGCCGACACTGTCATGCCACCCATACTATTAAACACCTTTTGTGTTCCAATTGATTCATCAATTATCAATAATATAATATGTCCCGTCAACTTTGAATTAAATTCTTTCAACAGTTTTTTTCGTTTTTTCTCACTCCTCCTTACTCACGGATTTTTATTCTAGCCACCATTAATCTGAGTGTAAAATGCGACCCATATCAAGACCATTCAGTTCCTGTAAATCAAATCAATTTCTGTTACAAAATTGTTAAACGACTGATTTTCTTTAACATATGACAGTACAACAATATCTTCTCAGTCAGCTCTCTTTCAAAAAACCCCTGAGACACGAGTTAATAATTATTTTTCGCCAAAATGTTTCTTTTCTTACTAGTATAGACATATAGAACCAAATATTCTGCTCGCATAATACTGAGAACAGTACAGCACTCCTTGGGCTCTACATTTCTTTCTTCTAAGAAACATTTATTGCTTCTTTTCGTGCGCCGCGGTGGATTGCTAGTTATCAAATCACCGTTTTCCCATCTTCTAGAAATTTACGTTCCTTTTTTTCTCAATCGACACTTAAACTCCCAATATTTTAACTTACGTCGCAAACTACATCCTAATTTATTAATTTCAACGAATAAACAGCACGAATAATCTTTATTACATTTTTTTTATTTTTTTTTATTTGTTATGCGAAAGTGTTCAGCATTCTCACGCAAACGCTTGTAGAACGCCACTTGTCGAAATACTCTCCCAATTTTTTCGCAAGCTCACTGCCTCGAAGACCACATGGCTCTTTGAAGAACTTGTCATCCGAGTACGCCTACCGTGACAAATAATATGTTACGTATTTCCAGAAAAATATCACAATACCAATGAAAAACACACGCGCACTTAACAACTCTTGGCCGAAACAACGACAGACTAGTACTATAACAGAGATATAAGGCTGCTATAGGCAACCCACCCGCCCTTGTCTCGCCATCATGTGCGCATCGTTGTCAACTTGGTGCCTTTTAAAATGATTTTTTCCATTCATTTTTATATTAGTATTAGCTTATTATTCTCATTTTTTCTTTTCTTCTTCTTTTCTTCCTCTTTTTCTTTTTCGTCTTCTATTTCTTTTTATCTTTTTTCTTTTTTTCCTTTTTTTCTTCTTTTTTCCTTCTTTTTTCTCTTTTCCTTCTCTTTTTTTTCTCCTTTTCTTTTTTTTTTTCTTTTTTTTTTAATTTTTTATTCTATTTTTTATTCTTTTTTCTTCTTTCTTTCTTCATTTTTTTTTTTTCTTAACTCCTTATCATCTTCTTCTTCTCTTCTTTCTTCTTCTCTTCTCCTTCTGCTTTTTATTCTTAATCTTTCCTCTTCATCTTCTTTTTCCTGACATTTTTCTTCCTTTTTCTCTTTCTTTTTCTTTGTCTTCTTCTTCTTGTACTTATTATATATTATTCATTCATTTTTATTTATTATATTACTTATTATATTATTATTACTTATTATTATTTTATTAATTATTTCTTCATTTTTATTATTAAAATAATATTATTTTCTTTTCTTATCCCACCTTCTTATTACTATATCTAGTATTATTCCATTATGACCCACTCGCGTCTTCAGAAAAAATTATTTTACCTCAAATATTATAATATCCATCCCACCAAAAAATCTTGTGGCATTTAACACACCGCTAACAATGAGAACAATACCGGAACGCCGGTCCAGCCCGCGTTCCATACCCCCTCCACATCACTGTTTAATTAAACTATAACTAACCTACCTACCATAAATATATCATATAAAAAAAGCAAAACCTCACTCTCAAATATATATATATAATACTAATATATATACTCATAAAATAATAATATACTATATATATATATATAATACTCACTTATATATAGTATCCCTAATTCTAATAATTTAACTTTAGCGTGAATATTTAATACAACTTTCCTAGAAGAATTTCCCATCTATAACCAACCTCTCATCTCTCACAACCTTCAAACCTCCGAATACCACCTAAATTTCCCTTACCCTATATCTCTCACACATCGTCTATGGTGGAATAAGGTACATCACCCAACCAAACAATAATAAACACCTCAATTCGTTATATACTATCATATATATACATAATATATAATAATCAACACTCAAAATAATACTATCAATATACTCAATATATAATAATATACCCCATATAATACAATATCTATACACCAATATATCATATATATATAATATATCAGGGCGTACTATACCATGAATACCGAACAGACGTAGGATCGTCCTACCCAAATATTTAATGCACCGCTTTTTTTAATCAAAATAAATATAATAATAACGGTCAAGTTACTTTAAATTTTACAATATTTGCCAAGTCGAAAAACCACCGAAAACGATATAATAAATTTAAAGAAAAAAAGACCAACTAACCCCTTTAGTAATAACCTATCAATACCATCACAATAATCATCATTTAAATTGTTTACTCCTTACATCTGTATCTTCAGAGTAAAAGTCAAGCTATCGGGCGTACATAGATCCTCTAAATCATATTTCAACCTCCACCTCCTAATAATATATAGGACTAGCAGAGCTAAACGTCAATACCTTGCTGTTACGAGCGAAAAAAAACACTCACGAAAATTCGCAGATCACCGCACACCACCTCTCTCCCAGCCTCACAACCCCACCACGTCGAACACAAAACACCTCACCCAAACGCAAAACACCACCAAAATACTATAAGAAAACAAAAACCAAAAGACACTCTCAATATACAAGCCACACATCACCTCTCCTCCCACACCACACCCCCCAAAATAAACCCAACCAACAAATACCCTCACCAATCTCCAATCTATAAAATAACTAAAAAAAAACCCTAACATAATATAATATCTCTTATAATAATATAATATATATATATTATATATTATATATAATATATTATATATATATACATATATAAATATATATACTATATATATATAATATATACTCATATATATAATATAGATATATATATATATAATATATATACATAATATATATTATCCACTACTCACCGCCATAAATTTCTCTTACGTGTCAAAAGCATGGCAACAACTTTTTAGTTTGATCCTTTGCATTATTGTAAAGATCTGTTTGAGTTATCATAATAAAAATCTTTATTACATATCTTAAGGTATATTACCTTTATATAATTAAATAAAATAAATAGGTGGTATATGGAAAGCAAAGTAGTAGATTATTATATATGGACAAATAGCTTTAAAAGCATTATCTAAGGCCCAAACACAAACTTAATTTTAAAAACAATTCTGGAACACGCACTCCTCACATTTCTCTAATTCCCAAAAATAACACATCCAAAGCCAATAATGTTTCATCGCCGCTATTACTATAATAATATATAATATAATATATACCAATAATATATATACCATATATATACTATATATCAATATACTACACACACATACACACTCTCACACCTATATATACACACACACACCTCTCACTCTCACTCTCACTCACTCACTCACAACGACCCACACCCAACCACACACCCTGCCCAAACAATCCATTAATCTTAGTAAGCCCACTCCCCACTAACACTCCTTATCTCTAAACAACTATAATATACTAATCACGCACCATAAACCTAACTATAATATTACCTACTATACTAATAATATAATAGGACTAATAAACCTATATAATATATATATGATACTCACAATACTGTCACCATCAGTACCATATAGCAAAATAAAACAACCAATATAATATAAAATAATATATAAAATACATAAATATATAATATATAATACTATATATATATATACATTATATATACTTAACACTACACTACTACTACACATCTCCTAATATATATACTCACCTCACTCAATATTATAACAGGGTCAACCTCAACACGGGGCTAGATTATTTCTATATATATATATACAATAATAAAATATATATAATAATACTTACAACAACTACAAACTCACAATACATAACACCCATACCTAATCACTCACCAACACATACACTATATATACACTCATCACCTAATACACAATACCACAATATAACACAAAAATAAATTCTTCATATACCCATAACTATATATATATATATATATATATATATATATATCTACAATAAAAACAATTTCAACAAATCTATAAAATACCGTACTACCCTCATATATATATATATAAATATAATAAATAACTAATAAGCATAAATAACTAAACCTAAAACTAAACCAATACCATACAAATCAACAACTATAACAAAACACACCACTAATCACACAACCCTCCAACACACAACACAACCATCAACCTAACCACCCTCACTACTAATCTCACCCCTACACTCAATAATATACTACCCCTTCCATATCCTCACTACTATTATATATATAAATATATATTGTACAAAAAACACGATAAAAAACTAATACGAGTATTCTTTGGTTTTCTACATCTAGTTTAGAGCTGAAGTCGCACTGTTCTCGGTTCTCAACTTAACTTTCTCTTCAAAACAACCATCATAAAATAACAATAATATAACAACGTCAGCCCACCACACACCATTGAACCCGCTCTAACAAGATAAACTTTAGTAACAAACAGGAAGATGCAGACACTGTGCGCCCAAATTTTTACCTACACGTGACACCAACTCACAATCTCTTCACACCCTCACATCACATGTTAATACCACCATTACTCAACACCTCTCGCTACGCACAACGTAAATCACACCGCTGCCATGTGCACAAATGACACCGCCCCACACTATTGAGATAACACTCCATTGCTCCGCTCGCTCGAATATACTGACCTGTTCCTCTCTGAATATTATATCCTCGCTTGTAATCACAAAGCAAGTGGACACAACACCGAACAACGGAAAGACGTCATAATGATCATGTAGCGTAAAGCATTTTTGTTACTCGCTTACTTTCCGACTCAGTCCTGTATGAAGCATCCGCCGAGAACTATATTACTACATAATAAATATCACTCACTCCACCAACTAAATAACAAACATCATAAATACTAACACAAACTATATAAACCCACAACCACACTCACTCAACCATACTATATACCAACTCACTACTCACCCCAACTCCATACATCACCCACCAAACAACTATAATATTAATATAATCATAAAATAAAATACACACCTAACCTCACATAATAAATCATCACTCCTCCAACTTAACCTCACACCCTCCATATACTTTTAATTTATTTATTTCTCCCATTATTACATTTATTATTTAAATTTTTATAATATAAACAATAACCTTTTAAATCAACAGACAAAAGTCTCAAATGGTTCCTGATAACGACATTCGACTCATAACTTCTATAGGCAGGCCCCGGGCCACCCACACCCCGTCAGTCCGACAAACGATCTCGACACCAATAATATTCTCAGCTCGATCGCGACAATAAAGTGACGCTCCGCATGTACGTTCCAAATCTGATTCTCCATCCTCACCTCCACCGCAGACCTAGTTCCACTTCGTTGAAAATAACCAACCAGCAAATTGCTAACACATTCACTACACATACAGACTACAACGTAACCTATACCCTCACACTGAATACCATAATACTATCCACTATATACCTACTCCATATATATATATATACTCATATATATAAATATTTAAATAATAATCATTTAATTATAATATCATAATATACATCATACCCACACACTAACTACACCTCCACTCACTCAAAATACAATTATACATAAATAATACATATAAATATACTCAGAACTTGACAAACACTCGACATGTGTAATTTACAACATAATATAAGAATATATAAGACAGTAAGAAAAACAAAGCTGTTCAAATCTACGCTTCGTCAAAGCTGACCATCCAATGCATTTTATAATAAGACCATCGAGCTCTAAATCTTTACCGAATTATGACAAGTGAGGGCCAGTTCAGTTGACTCCGCTTGTAACTAGTTTAACTCTTTTTCGTACTTCTGAAAATGAGAGAGATCCCGGAAAACAAAATACTTACATTCCATGAAAGAAATGGAGCCAAAGGCGACTACTTATTCAATGTATAGTGTTGGGGGAAAATAATTATGTGATGCATATATTTGTAGCAATTCCATTAGCACATACCACACAGAAAGGGGAATATGGAGACGAGCATTTCAATGACTTCCATTAGTAACAAATATAATAGCCGATTTTCCCCTAAGAGTAGAAAAGTAAGAATGAAACTAGACTATAATATATATATATTATATATAATATATATATATAAATATATATATATATAAATATATATATAATATATATTACCTTAATATAATTACTATCACTACTATATATATATAATATATATATATATCATGATCTACTACAACTTACGATTTATTATGTATATTTTAAAGGCGAAGAATGACGATATAAAGCCAAGTTCAAAAAGGCAAATTCAGAGCTCAAAAGAGATATATTCTGATCAACAAAAAGTGACCGCTGCTTAGCTAAAATCCTCTCTCTCTCTCTCTTCTCTCTCCTCTCTCTCTCTCTCTCTCTCTCTCTCTCGTCTCTCTCCTCTCTCTCTCTTCCCTCTCTCTCTTCTCTCCTCTCTCTCTTCTCTCTCTCTCTCTCTCTCCAGCCCCGAATCTAAACTAAGCTAATAAGACCTAGATAAGGATAAGAACTAGGTCTAACCGCCAATAGTACGCATTCCTATAGACATGGCATTTCGAATTCTCTCAGGGGAATAAAGTAATTTTGCAGTATTAAAAGCTACAACTCATTTAATTTAAATAAAAATATATTAAAACTATTACTAAAGTAAATCAAAATAACAGTTATTAAGTAAATAATATATATATATATTATAAAATAAAATATATACTATATATATATAATATCCAGTAAACTACTATACTATAGATACATATACTACCTAATATATATATATAAAAATTGTAAAAAACTCATTTGAATACCTTGAACAATGAATACTTCATCAAAGTCCTCTCCGATAAAAAGCACCGATACCCAGCATCTTAAGTTATTGCAGGGAACGAATACAGTAGAAGAGATGAAGAAAGAAGAAGAACATTTATAAACTTACTATATATAAATATACTAAATATTGCATAAAGTTTTAAATCATGGACGCTAACAGTATAGTCGTACTAACAAAATAGTGTTTGTTGCCATAGAATTAAATTCCAACTTGCCCAGAACCTAACACAAACGCCTGCAACAAATACAGAAATTGTTAATTAATGTTTATAATCGATTATACAATGAGCAATGGAATAAATATCTCCTCCGAACG
>JABUQX010071442.1:47500-56864 GCA_015478945.1 Trachelipus rathkii | reverse complement strand
CAAATGAACCTTATTAATGGCTTTTTATTTTATTCAATTATTTTTATATGTAAAGCTGAAGAAAAGGAAGATGTGCAAGACATAAAAGTTTGTATCCTTTTTTAGATTATTATATAGGGATTGCTTTCTTCTCTACAGACTACAGATAAGTGTATGGAATTGGTATTTATTTTTGTGTAGAAGTATGATTATTATTATTATTATTATTATTATTATTATTATTATTATTATTATTATTATTATTATTATTATTATTATTATTATTATTTATTATCGTTAGTTCATGTTTTTGGCAGTAGGTTAACGCTGAGTTATTTTATTATTGCAGGGGACGTTGCAGGAACGATTGATGGAACGATTCCAGGGACGAGTTCAAAAGAAATTTTAAGGAAAATTTGAGTCCGAAAAATAGGTTACGAGTTGAACCGATCAAAAGACCAAAACAGGCTACGCGCCAGATTTCGAGTGAGGCACGTCACTTACGTAAACTACGGCCTTTCGTAGGACTGGATCAGGACCTCAGGGATTCTGGGACCCATTATAACAGAAAGTTTTTCGGATTGTTCACAAATGACAAAACTCTAAGGCCAAGACAACACTCAGAGGCCATTGTTACGGCAAAGTTCGAACTCTTTGTTAATCAGGATTGACGAGTTTGGCTGGAGACATAAGTCGAAATTGAACATCGAATACCAAAGGAAGTATTAGTCCAGTAATAATTTGTATTCGGATAAATTGACTTATAAATATAAATTATTGACTTATCTTGTACAAAAAGGGAATATATACATATATTATTCTAAGTATAAGGGATTTTGGGTGTAAATATATATTTTGGTAATAGGTTTAGTCATAGTAATATATATATATTATATTAATATATATGTATATAATAATAACCAATAGCAGCTAGCGCCAACCAATAATATAGCTAGCCAGCAGCCAGCAACCAACCAGCCTATTTATGTATATATATTCTTCAATAATATGTAATATGTATGCTTGTGCCAGCCGTATATATGTATGATCTCCATATCTCTTGTAATAATAGCCATGTAATATTTAACATATATATTAATTTGCTTTAAAATAATGAAAGTAACATTTTAGACAAATTTCTGTATCGTTAATTTCTTGTCCAAAGAATTACAGGACTATTTGTACAAGGCGAACAGCAGAATCTAACAAAACTACAAATTTAAGTTCAACTTGGAAATGATAAAAATCTAATACGTTTTTATGATGAAATTAAGCTTCAAAGTTTTTTTGTCACCACGGTTGCCGGTCTAAAATGTAAGCATTATTTGAAAAAAGGTCACAGTATATCAAAGTGTTCTAAATTTCATAGTATTAAAGTCGAAGATTGAAAAAGGTTCTATATATCATGTAGAAGAAAGCTGTCAAGCTCAGCAAAAGGAATAATCTTTATATATATATATATATATATATAACTTCTTTCAACAATATATATATACTTCTTTATATATATATATATATATATATATATATATATATATATATATATACAGTATATATATATATATAAATATATATTTATATCCAGTGGCGTAGTTAAGGGATAGGCTCTGGGTAGGCATTGCCTATCTTATTTTTAAGAAATTAATAGAAAAAAAAAATAAAAAAATATAAAAAATGTTAATATAATAAGAAACCATAAGAAAATTAATATAAAATCTTAAAGAAATATAAAACCAAAAATGAGCTATTTGTGCTTTGCCTCCCTATCCACTGTTTAATTTGCATACGCACATAGGCGTAGCTGGAATAAAATATATCCAATACAAGTTAGTATGAAGGAGGCAAGCCTCCTGCTCGTCGGTCGTACTCTCAGTGCGTGTGCGTCATTAGATGTTGCCGTTTGGCGTTGTTGTTGCCATATCGCTGTTATATTGCACATTAATTTTCTTTGGAACCGTTTTTTGCTTCTCAATTTTAATTATTATTATTATTATTATTATTATTATTATTATTATTATTATTATTATTATTATTATTATTATTATTATTATTATTATTATTATTATTATTTTTATTATTATTATATATATATATATATATATATATATATATTTCTGCTCTTTCCTCTTGCTATATAGTAGCAGCAGAACCAGCAGCAGCAGCAGCAGCCTTACTGATTTCCAACATAACGCTTCTTCTTCCTTTATATATATATATATGTATATATATATATATATATATATATATATATATATATATATATATATATATATATATATATATATATATATATATATATCTTATACTAACACATGTAAAAACATCTAGCTACGCCACTGGTTATATATGTATATATATATATATAATAATAATAGCAATAACCAATATGTAACATATGTGACAATAATATATATATATCTTGTAATATATATATATCCTCATGGTAACCTTAGCCATATATATATAGCTGTATATCTTTGCTGCTATGCCTATTAGAGGTGTAGCCCGGATGAATGATTTTTCGCTATCTGCGGATGCGGTGCGGATGGGGATAGCCATCACTCTCCCTTGTGCGGTTCTGAATGGCGGATTGTTGGGTTTTTGTGAGTCTTAGCCAAAATACTTCATATATATATATATATATATATTCCTCTTAGCTTATAACTCATGCTAACATAACTAACTCTTTTTATAACGCTCACCTTAGTATATATGTAGCAACCTTAGTAACCATCAGTAGCAGCCATATGTACTGTTAATGTGTTGGGTGTGCGGGACGTCGAATCAACTCTTTACCCCACCAATCTCTCTTCCACAGCCTCCACCTACTTGGAAAAAGGTTTATATAATAATAACTTGAAATTAATAGTTCTCAAATTATGCTTCAAAAACTAAAGCTTTTGAATTTATATTCAAGGATTTGTTCTCTTTCTTTGTGTGTTTCAGATCTGCACCACTGAAAAAGACGCTCACTAGCTACGCTTGTTGAAGGACATGATAAGAAATTTCCCTGGCCGGAGTTCAGCAAAGATGTTTAAAACTTTAAATTATCACGTCATCAAACCAATGGATCTTTATCCGATTCAAAGTTTCGTACCAAATTATTACATAGCAGAGTGTCTTTTGACACCTCTGAACAAGACTTCATCACTTCTAGAGGCCAAAGAACGTTCATGGATTCAGCAATGGGTTTGCTAGCAGATGGTAAGTGTGTGCTTGTTTCTGTAATCTTTTCCTTTTTATGGGCTGGTGAAATTTCTGCCTTTAGCAGCATTTCGTCGCATACTAAAATTTTAACCCTCTGTGAAACACGTAGTTCAAGAAATTTGGTTTTGTATCTAGAATCCAGAAAAGTTGCTATTTCACATGTGTAATCGTATTTGCAAAATTTGAAATCTATTATCTATCTCCAGCATGAGTGTTTCTATGATCTCTGAAAGTCTCTTACTTTTAATGGCAGTATTTAGAACAGCTTTCATCGTTGCAACTAGAGGAATCCCATCTGACAAACAAGAATTTTCTGAGCTAATAGTCTTAGCTACCTCTTCAAACGGATTAAGAGGATTAATACAATTACCTAAAATCATATTATCATCACCTGTCAGGCTTTTCGCCTTTGTGTTTGTTCGAAGCATAGGGGAAGACAGCTTCATTTATTTCTCCCATCCTCTCAGAAGCATGTATGGCTTACTGTTCCAACGAGAGTCTGAACATCTTACGTTAGAGAAAGTTGAAAAGAACATTTGTTGATCTCATAATTCATAAATAGACAGATCGCTATACGTAAAAATTCATACGGATCTACGGGTTAAAGAGAAAAAATGATGCGGATATCGCTGCATACAATGTAATATGTAGCCTTAGCCAGCCAGCTAGCCATGTATATTATGTAACAATAGTAATAAATAATATATGTATATATAGTATTGCAACCAGCATGTAGCGCAATGGCAGCAACGCAGCAGCCCAGCCAGCAATAATATATGAGTAACCAGCCAATAATAGCCAACCAATATGATTCTTATAACTAATGTTAACAACCCAACCCAGCCAATGTATGTATGTATGCCATGTATATACCAACTGTGGCACCCAATATGCCTTAATATATGTAGCCAACTCAACCAGCCCAACCTTGTATGTACAGCACCTTTCTTTGCTGCTATATCACTCTATATATAATAATAATAATAATAATAATAATAATAATAATAATAATAATAATAATAATAATAATAATAATAATAATAATAATAATAATTATTATTATTAGTTACCTGCATTGTGGGTTCATCAATTTGTATTGTATTTTTAACCCGAGAGTGTTTAATGTGATTACTACTCAGGATAATGGCGATGATGGCATTTTCAACTATTCAGATATACAAAGTGTGCTGCAGTTTTAAAATTTTATCTTGGGGTGAGAGGGGGAGGAGGTTAGATGAATTTTGTTTTAACTAAATTACCATTTAAATAAAACTTGGTACAGTACGCATTAACACTTTCAGACATACACAGCATATAAATAATATCTCATATGTAACTAGAATATAATAAACTTCGAAGGGGGGGAGGGAGGGAACAAATTTATAACACTACAAAATAGCCAAAACATATTCTCAAATTGCATATGTATTGCTATTTTGTGAATGTTCAAAGGACCTTTACTCGTATGTTTTTATTGAGTTTGTTATATATAATATGTATTCATTCTTTCAATAGTAGTATATATATATATATAGTAATATACCAATAATAATATATCTAGCAGTATGTATAATATGTATATGGCAACGTAACCAATAGCCGGCAGCGCCAGCAGCCAATAACCAGTATATCCATGGCAGCCAGCTTAACCAGCAGCAGCGGCAGCCAGCCAGCCAGCCAGCATAGCGCAGCGCCTTCCTTCTTCTTCCCAGCTCAGCAGCCAGCGCTGCTCCAATAATAGCATATATATGCAGCAACCAACAGCAACCAGCCTTGTATGTAGATATATATGCAACCAACAATAGCCAGCTGCTGCCAGCAACAGCAGCAGCCTGTCTGTATGAGCAGGAACAAATTGCCAGCCAGTAATGAAGCATCCAGCGTTTGCTCTCATTCGGTGGAACCAGCCAGCCAGCAGTAACCAGCCAGTGTATGGCCAGCCAGCTGTGGCTCAGCTGCTGCAGCCAACCAGCTTGTCAGCCAACGTGATATCAGTAGCTGTATCATATGCTGTATATATATATGTTATAGCAATAACTATAATATATATATATATATATATATAATAATAACTTAACAAACAAATAAACATTTGATAATAATATATATATAATTGTCGCAACTTCTGTCACCCTGTCAATACAGACATATATTTTTAATACTCAGCAAACTTTTTGGGTACTTTTCAAGATGACGGGTGACAGATTGTAACCTTCCTGTCACCTTGTCCCAATACAGGCATTATATTTTTAAGGACTCATGTACCTTCCTGGCTACTTTTTGTATCATGCGTTTTGAAATTGGGTTCGCCCACCGAGGACCTCCAGCACCACATACGTTTGTTAGCTATTTTATTTATGGTTGTATGTTATAACCCTTTAGTTCTATTCAGTTATTGCCTCACGTTCTTTCTTGAGTTTTTTTTTATGGTGACATTTTTGTCACCACCCTGTCATTTTTCTGTTAGATGTATATCTCTCTATTTAATTAACTTTTATATATCAAAAGGAATCAAGATTAAAATTTATATTGTGTGTTTATTGCGTTTTCTTAATCAGCGTCATTTCATTTACCTGCGATTTCCATCGTCCTTCGTTTGAGTTACAAGCTCACCATCATAGGGCCGCAATCATCGTTGTCGTCGTCGCCGTCATCGTCATTGTCGGTTTTCCGCAAATCCGAACCATCCCGCATCGTACCGCACAGCACCGCTTCCCACAGTTGCCGCTTTATGCCCCATTGCATTTCGAAGTCTCGATTGATCAAGTCATGATGTCCTCTGTCTATAAGGCTACATCTACCAACGGAGAAGTTTGGTTGTTTTTCCATCTAGCTCTGGTAGACCTCTTTGAACGTGAGCTCAGAAGCTTATGCCTCACCACCACCTTTCACATGCTTAGCTCTTCTGTTCTCGGGGGGTCGTAGCGGTGAGGAGGGTTTCACTGATCCCCCACATCCTCTATGGCTGCTCTTGTGCTCTGCTGGAAGGTTTCACAGGTCTCCCGAACCCTTCGGGTCCTCTTTGAGGAGTGGTCACCACTTGTCATTTTATACTACTTAGCCATGTATATGCACCATGCGTTTGCGCATACATGTATATGCATCATGCGTTTGCGCATCCCATCTTCAGACGCGAATCATCCTACCCGCAGGAATTAACAATGGAATTGCGGGTTTTAAAAAAGTGACCTCTTCCAGTCACTGACCGAACTTGAACTCGACCACTAACCACTTTGGCAAGTGTATTGGACTTAACAGATTGGGCTCGCCTGAATGGCCGATAATACTTAAACATTTGGTCCTTACATATAAAGGATTTTATGCATAGCAAAAATTTGGAATTAGCTATATCCATACTTTCCAAATTAAATTTGGAAATTTTATAGCAATTTGCTATATATATATATATATATATATATATATATTATATATATATACTATATATATATATATATATATATATATATATATATATATATATATATATATATATATATATATATATATATATAAAACAAGAGAGAGAGAGAGAGAGAGAGAGAGAGAGAGAGAGAAAGACTTCCATCTATTTGCATATGTATTCCGAAACACGTGTTTAAGATATTCAACAGAGTACATTATATATATATATATATATATATATATATATATATATATATATATATATATATATATATATATATATATATATATATATATATATATATATATATAATGAGAGAGAGTAATACCGCTACCATACATACACACACATACATATACACATACATACACACACACAAACCTTTTACTTAAAATAGAAATGAGTCCTGGGATGAAGGATCGGTATCCAGAGGATCGTTCGGGACGATGCCCTATAAGCGACTCATTCACAATTGATGAGTTGAATACTGAGGTCATGTAATTACACTCCAAAACCAGGAAAAGCTGAGCAATAACATTAAAAATTAGAAAGCTATTTAGGAAGTTATAACAATAAAAAATAATGAAAAAGAATTAAGAAAAAATGTATCGATTTTTATGATTTTTTTTCAAAATATACTAAAAGTATCGATTTGCATCGATAGAATCACTCAAAATACCAAAAAAACTATCAGTGTCGTTACACCTGTCGTGCGAAGATGGTGTCGGAGACTCGCTCCACAATTTTTAGTTTTTTGGTGAAGTGGTGGTTTGTTGGTGTTATCTAATTATTACACGACTTATTTTTTCTTCTTTTTTTTGACATTTTTATGTAGTAGATAGACTAAATAAAAAAAGTTATTCATGTAACTTTTTGAAAAAAATAAGTCTATCACCGCCAAAATAGACTCCGTTTCACGTGTTCCTCAGGTGACCCATCAGGACTTAACAGTCCTAATTCAAATATTACGACACAGTTTATTATTATTATTATTATTATTATTATTATTATTATTATTATTATTATTATTTTTATTATTATTATTATATATATATATATATATATATATATATATATATATATATATATATATATATATATATATATATATATATATATATATATATAGTATATATATATATATATATATATATAATGCTTCTTACCTCTTTGTTTGTATATATATAGTTAAGTTATGTTATATATATGTTATATTATATATATATATATATATATATATATATATATATAAATAGTTGTTATTATTATATATATATATATATATATATATATATATATAGATGAATTTTTTTCAGATTTGTCAGATTTCAAATGTGATTTCGACCTCCAATCCTTCCACCTCCGTAGCTTCAACAGGCCAGAAGCCCTCCGCTTCAAATCGTGACTATTTTATTTAGGAGGAAGCTAAGTATACGTGATGCCATCCGTATCTCAATTTTTCCTGGTGATGAATCAAAGGATGATCTTCAGTTCTCTGATGACGACGAAGACTACTACGGATGGCCAGCTGCATCGGCCATGTCTGATGATGAGGCAGCAAATGCAATATCTTAGAAGTCTTGATGGCAAGACATTGAGAATGACGAACCCACTTCTCATCCTGTCCCTGCTTGTGTTGAACCCCACGATAAGTGTCGCTGGTGGGATTCAAAGGAACACAAATATATGGAGATCGAGAGACCATTTGCTGTACAGGAATATAATAAGTACATGGGCGGAGTTGATCTGCCAGATATGCTCATCGAGCTATACCGGATCAACTTCAATTATTTGCTAGACCTTTGCATTGTCAATGCCTGGCTGTTGTACCGGAGGGTGCATGAGAGCAAAAAGAGCAGGAAAAACTTTATGCCATTTGTCGATTTCAAGATCGAGGTGGCAGAAGGTTTGCTGAACTCTAAGGTTAGTGGTACCCCAAGAGGAAGACCGAGCACTACCAGAGTGGAGGCCAGAGCTGGAGCCAGGGTAGGAGCTAGGGCAGGAGCCAAGGAAGAAAAGAGAAACCCAAGACCAAACCATGAGAACCCCTTTCTCATCCTGTCCCTGCTTGTGTTGAACCCCACGATAAGTGTCCCTGGTGGGATTCAAAGAAACACAAATATGTGGAGATCGAGAGACCATTTGCTGAACAGGAATATAATAAGTACATGGGCGAAGTTGATCTGTCAGATATGCTCATCGAGCTATACCGGATCAACTTCAATTATTTGCTAGACCTTTGCATTGTCAATGCCTGGCTGTTGTACCGGAGGGTGCATGAGAGCAAAGAGAGCAGGGAAAACTTTATGCCATTTGTCGATTTCAAGATCGAGGTGGCAGAAGGTTTACTGAACTCTAAGGTTAGTGGTACCCCAAGAGGAAGACCGAGCACTACCAGAGTGGAGGCCAGAGCTGGAGCCAGGGTAGGAGCTAGGGCAGGAGCCAAGGAAGAAAAGAGAAACCCAAGACCAAACCGCGAATATGCTCCTGCAGAGTCTGTAAGGTATGACAACGTGTCTCACTGGCCAATGTTTACCAAGGACAGGAAACAATGCAAACTTTGCATTAAACTCAAGACAAGTGCCATGTGCGAGAAATGCAAAGTTCATCAGTGCCTGGTCCCTTGGGAAAACAACACTACGTGTTTCGTTCAATACCACAAGCATTGAGTCTAGTCTTCCTCTACCCTCTCTCGTTCATCCATATATATATATATATATATATATATATGAATTTTTTTAAATTTTTATTATTATAAGTATATAGATTGTTATA
>JABUQX010071442.1:37500-42500 GCA_015478945.1 Trachelipus rathkii | reverse complement strand
AAACAAGGTGACAAAAAGTAACTCTAGTAGAGATATATAAAAAAGTTAATTAAATATATACATGTAACGAAAAAGCGACAAGATAGTGACAAAACTGTCACCATAAAAAGCTCAGGAAAGAACGTGAGGCAATAACTGAATAGAACTAAAGGGTTATAACATACAAACATACATAAAATAGCTAACGAACGTATGTGAAAAAGGGGGGTCCCCCTGAGGTGAACCCCACTTTCAAAACGCAAGATATAAAAAGCACCCAGGAAGGTACATGAGTCATTAAAAATATATGTCTGTATTGACAGGGTGACAGGAGAGTGACAAAGCTGTCACCCGTCATCCTAAAAAACACCCATGAAGGTAGCTGAGTATTAAAAAAATATATGCCTGTATTGACAGGGTGACAGGAAGGTGACAAATCTGTCACCTGCCAAGGGTGCACCCAATACTACTGGTGCGTACTGTATCAAATTTTATTTAAATAGCATATTTATTAAAATAAAATTACATCTAACCTAACCCCCCATCTAACCTCAAGATGCAATTTTAAATCTTGTTATTACTTCCAATAACGAATAGTTGAAAAACGCCAATATCCTATAAAATCAATTATAAACACCTAGGGTTAAAAATACTATATATATATATATATATATATATATATATACATTATATATATATATATATATTATATATATATATATATATATTAAGGTTATTATTATATTACAGCAATAGTATATATATATATATATATATATATTGTTATGTTATTTATATATATATATAAGGTTATATTATTTATATATATATATATATATATATATATATATATATTTCATATACATATTATATATATATATATATATATATATATATATATATATACATATATATGTTATTGCTACATATATACTACATAAGGCCAAAGGGAAAAAGCATATAGTAAAAAATACAAGAGTGGTTATAGTATATATATATATATATATGGATTATATATATTATATATATATATATATATATATTATAAATATATATATATATATATATATATATATATATATATATATATATATATTATTATTATTATATATATTATATAGATATATATATATATATATATATATATATTATATATATATATATATATATATATATATATATATATATATATATATATATATATATATATATATATATATATATATACAGAGAACAAGAGTAAGAAGCTGCAGATCAGACGAGGGAGGAGGAAGAGGAGGATGAAGGCGGAGAGATAACGGTGGAGGAATATGAAGAGGCTATAAAATGGATGAAGAAGGGTAAAGCTCCAGGAGAGGATGAAGTGGCTGTGGAGTTGGTGGTGGAGGGAGGAGAGAAGCTGAAAGGGAGAATCATCAGTTTGATGAACAAGTGTTGGAGAGAGAGGGAAAGGTGCCAGAAAGGTGGGGCAAAGCAATAATATTACCGGTATATAAAGGTAAAGGAGATGCTGAAAGCTGTAATAATTATAGGGGTATCTCACTGATGGACCATCTGACGAAAATATACGAAAGAATATTGGAGAAAAGGTAGAGCCGAGACTCGGAGAAGAGCAGTACGGGTATAGAAGGGGAAGAGGAACGACGAACCCCTTATTCACACTGAGAATGGTCTCGGAGAAGATGCTGGATTATGGCAAGAGATTCTTTGTAGTCTTCATCAATCTGCAAAAGGCATTCGATTAAGTGCCAAGGAAAAAGCTCTGGAGATCTATGGAGAGGAATTATGGAGTGAAGGGTAGATTAAAGAAGGCGATAGAAAGTATGTATGATAAATGCAACTGTAATGTTAGAACTGAGTGCGAGAACGATAGATGGTTTGAGGGGAAAACAGGAGTAAAGCAGGGGAGTGTTTTATCGCCACTGCTGTTTATATTTTATTTAGACGTGGTGATAAGGAAAGTGAAAGAGAGAATGGGAGAATTTGAAGGGGACATAATGGCATATGCTGACGATCTGGCATGTTGGAGCGAGAGAGAGGAGGTGATTATATAAGTGGTGGAGTTGTTTGCGGAGGAGTTGGAGGAAGCAAAGATGAAGATGAACATACAGAAGACAGAGATATTAACAGTAACAGGAGGAAATGAGGAGGGAATGAGAATGATGGGGAGAGAGGATGAGGTGAAGGCGGTAAATACCTGCAATTATCTCGGAGGGTGTTTTAACCGAAGGGGAGGAAGTGGAGAAGAGATTACGTGAAGAATGGAAAAGTATGGATTAGTTATGAAAGCGGTATACCCCATGATGAAAGACAGGAACATCGGAATAGAAGTTAAAAAAGTGATTTTTAACAGCATACTGACTCCGACACTGCTGTACGGAACGGAGACATGGACAACAACTAGAAGAGAGGAGAGTAGAATACAAGCGGCGGAGATGAGGATATTAAGAACTAGATTGGAAAGAGGAGGAGACAGAATAAGGAATGAATTTATTAGAGAAGATATAGGTATTAAGAAGATGACACTGAAGATGGATGTGGGGAGATTGAGATGGTGGGGACATCTGGGGAGGATGGAGCAGGAGTGAATGCCAAAAAGAAGATGGGAATGGAATCCAGAGGGCAGAAGACCAAGGGGAAGACCGAAGAAGAGATGGGCAGAATCGGTGGAGGATTCACTGGAAAAATGTCAGCTACCAAATATGAGAGCGCTGAAGAGAAGAGGAATAGTGCATGAGAGGGACGTCTGGAGAAAGATGCTTGCGTGGCTGACAGGATGAAGAATATATATATATATATATATATATATATATATACATATATATTATTATTATTATTATTATTATTATTATTATTATTATTATTATTATTATTATATATTATGTTATTATTATTATTATTATATATAGTTATATATTATTAGAAGATATATATTACATATTATTATTATTATTATTATTACATGTTATTATTGTTATTATATATATTATTATTACATATATATATATATAAATATATTATATATTATATATATATACATATAAATCATTATTATATTATATATTATTATATATATTATTATTATATATATATATATTATTATTATATATTACATATATATGCTTATATATATATATATATTTATTATTATTACATATATACATATTATTACATATTACATATACATACATATATACATGTGCAAGTGTCTGTGCAAAATCCAGGATTTGACTTGTGGAGCCAGCAAGAGCTGAGTGATTTATGTCCTTGCTTGCACTGATCAATAGACGGTGTGGGTTGGTTAAACTCTGATTTTTCCTTTATAAGGCTAATAAAAAAATAGAATAAAAAATATATCATTACAAAATAAATAAATATAATAAGCAAAAATTTTTGTTATTAAATTTTTTTTATGTGTCACGAGGTGATGTAAAAGAAATACCTATTTGAAACGTAAAGTATATATATATATATATATAGTATATATATATAGCATATATATATATATATATATATATATATATATATATATATATATATATATATATATATATATATATATATATATATATATATATATATATATATATATATATATATTATTATTATTATTGTACTTCAGAGATATATGTATAAATTTATATCTACATATATAGTCCTACACTCGTACATGCATTAATACTATCATTATTATTATTAATATTATTATATATATATATATTACATTTTATATTATATTTTTCATATTATTAATGTTATTATTATTATTATTACATATATATTATTATTATATATATTATTATTATTATTATTATTATTATTATTATTATTTTCATATTATTACCCACTTCCATATTATTATTATTATTATTATTATATACATATTACATATTACATACATATTGAGTTATAGCTCATATATATGGTATTATAGCACATACATATATTGTTAGCATATTATATTACATATTAGTTATTACATATACATACATTATTTCCATATTACATATACATATTATATATATATATATTACATATATATATATTATATATATATGTTATATATTATATATAGTTAGAAGAAGTTACTTTTTAGTTATTATATATATATATATATCTATATATATATACATATTATTATTGGTTATTATTATTATTACATATATATATATTTATTATTATATATATATATATATATATATATATATATATAATTATATATATATATATATATATATATATATATATATATATATATTATATATATATATATATATATATATATATATATATATATATATATATATATATATATATATATATATATATTATATATATATATATATATATTTCCAGAGATACATTTTGAATTCAGGAAGGCAGGTTTAATTTAATATATATATGTATACATATATATATATGTATAAAGAGTAGAAGAGTATATATATATTTATATATAAGTTTTTTTAGGTAAAGCATATATATATATATATATATATATATAGAGAGAGAGAGAGAGAGAGAGAGAGAGACTGTCCTCCTTCGACGTCACATCATTCCAAACATTGGAATTTGCGAGTCAAAATCAGAATTAGAATGCCTTTTGATTCACATGAGTTTAGTATATTAAAAATGAAGCAGGATTCGGCTCTCTCATTTATTCCCTCTTAACAGGAAACCCATAAGCAGCGGAGAAGCACAAAAATATTTGTCTTTTGAAAAGGAAAAATGAATTTTGTTTTAAAATTCGATAACAACTCTTGTGAGAAATTAATTTTTATGGATTAAATTACTTTTAAAATATTGAAAATGTAAATAAAAACACTTCTTTTTGCAGGGCATGCACTGCCTACCTCGCCTACCCAGAGGGCACGTTCCTCATATATATATATATATATATATATATATATATATATATATATATATATATATATATATATATATATATATATATATTTATATGTTATTTTATGTATCTATATATATATATATATATATCAGGGCGGCTCGTCAAAATAATT
>JABUQX010071442.1:17500-30000 GCA_015478945.1 Trachelipus rathkii | reverse complement strand
ATAAATATTACTACCATTACGTATTATAAAATATTTATTGAACAATATTGAAATTATTATATTATTATTATTATTATTATTATTATTTATTATTATTATTATTATTATTTTATTATTATTATTATTATGTTCATATTATTTATTATTATTTATTATTTTATTTATTATTATTATTATATATTATTATATTATTAATACTGATTCTCTATAATTATTTCATTTTATATATTTTATAATTATATTATATATAATTATTTTTATTATTACAATTCATGCGTATTTCCAACATAAATTAGGTCCAAGCTGCCTGAGGGCATGTTACAGCGCGTGGTCATGCAAGATAAGAACAAATTAAAAATAAAAATGGCTTACCAAAATTAATTTCGATTTAAAACTTTAAGTACGGTAAGCGACAAATATTTATAAGCACTGGCACCAACAACGCAAATATTTTATTTATAGCAAAAAAATTAAAAATGATAATTTTTTTTTCACTTAATTCCTCCCAAATTTTTAAAAATTTCACAATAATTCCATGCACGAAATCGAACAGCCTTCCACAGATCACTTCCAGAATCCGACTGGCTTGTATCGGCTCTTTGGGGTATGAATCGAAAACGGTTTGAATTTCGTATACATGCTGAGAGTTAAATTCTTTTTAAATTAATTAGAAATTGATAAGCGATAAAAATTGATAAAAAAATATTGTGTACTTGGCTCAAAGTTAAATCCATTAAAAAAATAAACGTTTATTGTTATATTTCAAAAAGATTTTAATTCGAAACAGTTGTAACATTTTTGGTTTTATAAATATTGGAACATGACTTTTGAAAAGTCAAACCAAGGTAGCTGCTGGCTGAAAATGCATTATTTAGATAATGAAACCTTACTTCGTGATTTTTCGAAGATCAAGAAAAACTTGAAGAAAAGTTGAAATATTCATCTCAAAATGTCCGTAATAAAGAGACAAACAAATTGATATATGATTTATGCTGGAAAAGTAAAAATTGATTTACTAGCGTAAAAAAAACTAATTTGCTAAAAATGAAATGTTGGCTTGGAAAAAAAAAATCTCCGAAGCCAGCCAAAAAAAATTATTAGTAATTTTTCTAATTCCTTTAAAACTGTAAATGTAGTAATTTAAAATATCGAAATTAAATTAGTGAAAAGTTTTGTCAATTAAAATTGTGCCCTATAAACATCTTTATTAATGAAATTGATTTTTTTTATTTTTTTATTTTTTTATTTTTTTTTTTTTTTTTTAAAAGTTTGCTTGAAAGCCTTATACCCAAAATGGCTTTCTCGGATTCAAGACTGAGTTTATCAAATTTTAATTTTCTTTTAGAGATCGTTTGATTTCTTAAAGAATAAGTTTAATGGATGTGTTTTTATGTAACGAACAAAACGGTATATGAATGAAGAAAATCTAATGAAAATTGGGTTAGAAAAATAAAAAAACAAAAATATTGAAAATAAAATTGTTGGCTTTTTTTGGGCGGCTTATGTTATTTGAGCACGTGGATTTTAAAATTCGAAAATGAGAGAATGTTTGAGCATTTGAATTAAAAATTATTTAACTATTTTTAATGAAAAAGGTATCTTTGCAATTGATGTTGCAAAATAGACCCGGCTCGTAGAGAAAAAAAAAAGAATATGCTTTACAAATGAATTATCTTATTTTCGATGTTAGAGTACTGGGATCGATGTAAATGAAATTTTAAATTTGGATAAGGATAGTGTTAGTTTTAAAGTATCGAATGAATGTGAGAATTGAGATTTGGGAATGTTATGATAAATGTTATGATAAATTTCTTTT
This sequence comes from Trachelipus rathkii, assembly GCA_015478945.1. Taxonomy (NCBI): domain Eukaryota; kingdom Metazoa; phylum Arthropoda; class Malacostraca; order Isopoda; family Trachelipodidae; genus Trachelipus; species Trachelipus rathkii. The sequence goes on along the minus strand of JABUQX010071442.1, from coordinate 28,184 downwards.
TGGGGTGATTATGTTGTTAGTATTTAAGTTATAAGATATAATCGAAAAATTAAATTTGAATTTCATAATGTTGTTACTATTTAAGTTATTAAATAAATGAAAAATATTAAATTTGATTATGTTGTTAATATTTAAGATATAATAGAAAAATTAAAATTGAATTTGATTAAGTTGTTAATATTTAAGTTATTAAATAAATGAAAAATATTAAATTTGATTATGTTGTTAATATTTAAGATATAATAGAAAAATTAAAATTGAATTTGATTAAGTTGTTAATATTTAAGTTATTAAACAAATGAAAAGTATTAAATTTGATTATGTTGTTAATGTTTAAGATATAATTTTAACTGGTTCATAAAGTTTTTAATTAATGTTTCTTTGTCTTTTAAAAAATTTTCTGGTTTTAATTTTTTAATTTACATCTTTAGAAATGTTGGAGATAGTTTCTTGAAAATAATGTCTTTGATGGTGTTTGTTTCAAAGATGTTATTATTTTTCACATATGTTTACAAATATGTGATGTTCCCCTGGGGGAGAAAAAAGGAAAGAAAATTTTTAAGTTGGTGGGGGAGGTCTTGGAGGTGGATGACCTCTACCTGCAGGAAAAGTTTGTTTAGGAGGTAAAATAAATTCTTTTTGTCCTCTCATAATAGTAGCAGGTTGTTGTCTGTTTCGTAATTGCATGGGGTGTGGTATGTCAGGATTTCGGAATGTTAAGGAAGGTCTGTAGGATGGATCATTCACCCTGGTGTCTGGAGGGGTGGGGGGAGATATTTCTGCTAAAGTAGTGGGTTGTGGTTGGACTGTTTCTTGAGAAGGAGCTCTAGGGGGTAAGGTTGGAGGTTCGTCTAAGGAAAATCTAGGAAGGAGTGGTGGTGGTGGTGATGTAAGTCTTTGTAAAGGTTGTAATTTTGGAGGGGAAGGTAAGATTTGGAAATTTTTCATAGGTGATCTTATATGTGCATGGGAGGATGCTTCATGGGAAGTGGGTTCTTCCGGTGGTATTTGTTGTCTTTGTAGCAAAGGAGGTCTGTATGGTGTTGGAGAAATTTGTTCTGGTGATGCAGTTTCTTCATGTGGGAATAATTGTCTTTGTTGTAAATTCTGTCGGTGTAAGGAAGGAATGTGTAAAGGAGTTGTTGGTGTAGTCGGTGGTTGACTTTGCGGTCGTTGTTGGGTTTGTGTTGGGAATATTGTGTTTGGTGGAGCGTATATGGTATGTGGTATGTTTCGTATGGGTTGTTGGGGTATTGTAATTTGTTGAATTTGTTTTGGAGGATGTGTTGTTTTTGTATGTAGGTCGCCGTGGGGTTGTTGGGAAAGGGGTTGGAAATTATTTGTAACTTTAGATATTTTTACGTTATCCCTGTGGACAATAAAAGATTTTGAAGAATTTAGACATTGGAGTAACAGTTTGTTATAAGGAACAAACTGTAGGATTCTATAAGGACCTGTCCATTTCTGGGCAAGTTTGGGGGTTTGTTTAGGCTTTAGGACGTTCAAGATGTGAACTAAATCGCCTATTTTCATTTGGATAGTACAAGATTTAGGTAGTTGTTTTAGGATTTGTTTTTCTGTTTCTGCTTGTAAATGTTCGCGAGCTTGGTCTCTAATTAAGTGGGCTCGCTCGGCTATTTCATCAACATAATCATTTATGTACTTACGGGGTGGTTGTGTAGAAGTAAAAGGGGATGTATAGTTTGGAAGGTCCCAAGGAAGTCGTTTATTGTAAGTGTAAAGGAGGAAGTGTGGGGAGGTACCGATGGCGGAATGGTAGGTTGAATTTATGGCAGTTTGTGTGAATGGAATGTATTGACCCCAGTCATTATGATTGGTGTTGACATAGTGTCGTAGATAATTGCTTATCTTATGATTTTCTTTTTCAACCAATGCATTACTCTGGGCGTGTCGCACAACTATGTTAACTGCCTTAATTCGCCATTGGGCACATATCTCTTTAAAAAGTTGGGAGGTTAGTTCCGGTGCTCGATCGGAAATAATTACCTCTGGAGTAGAATGGCGACAGATTACCCTCTCTAGGATAGCCTGTGCAATGTCTTTGGTAGTATGTTGTTTTAGGGGGACAAGTTCAACATACCTAGTAAGGGAGTCTTTCATGCAAAGGATATATTTACATTGTGTAATTTTGCATTGTGGTAAAGGTCCTAAAATGTCTAGGTGGACTCTGGAAAAAGGTTCATAGGGGAGGGGGTATGCTTTTATGGGGGCGTTTTTGGGGGTATTACCTTTAATGTTTTGGCAGGAAGGACATGTAGTACAATAATCATTTGTAAGTGTATGTAGTTTGGGGAAAATGTAACGTTCTCGAATTCTAAATTCGGTTCTCTGCGTTCCGCAGTGTCCCGCTGCTAAGGAGGCATGGGAGTGTTCGATGACGGAGTGGATTAATGTGTCTGGTACTTGGATAAGGAAACGTCCAGACTGTGTTGCATAATGCAAAATGTCATCGATTAGAACATGGGGGTAAGTGTCAGCAAGGGTGTCTTGTTCGGAAAGTGGTTTGTTATGAGAAATGATGGGTTTCGCATATTCATAGAGGGTTTTAAGGCGTTTACATGTCTTTTGTTCATTTACTATATTTTCTTTAGTCAAAGGGATAGTTCCAGTAAGGAGTACGGTATTTTGTGCAAAAGAATAAGAGCAAGGAGGGGGGTTTCTACTTAAATAATCAGGAATGATATTAAGTTTGCCTTGTTTGTAAATGATCGTTGGATTAAAGTGGGCTATGAATAAATTCCATCTTTCTAAACGTCCTGTAAGTTGTTTATGACGTATGAGGTGAATCAATGGTTGGTTATCCGTAATAATTGTAAGCGGATAACCGAATACGGTATTCTTAAATTTTTGCAACGCAAAAACTATAGCCAATGCTTCTTGCTCGATAGTTTTATAGTTAGCTTCGGATTTGTTTAGTGCTCTGGAAATAAAAGAGAGCGGCTTCTCTTTTCCATTCTCGTCTAATTGGTATAGGACAGCACCGAGCCCTAGGTTAGAGGCATCGGTGTTGATATAAAATTCCTTGGAGTAATCAGGGAATCTTAATTGGGGTTGGAGTAATAACTTATCTCTTTTAAGATAAGAAAAGCTCTTTGTTGCTCCGGTCCCCAGAAAAATGTTGCATTCTTTTGTAGTAATTTTGTTATAGGTTTGGCAAGGACGGAGTAGGAGTCGATCAAGTGATTAAAGTAGTTCAGGAAACCAAGCAAAGATCTGGTTTCTGCTACGTTAGTAGGAGGTTTGAATGTAGTAAGAGTCTGGAGTTTTATGGGGTCAGGTGAGATTCCGTCTTGGGAAATTTTAAAACCCAGAAAAAGGAGGCTGTTTCGGAGAAACTTACATTTAGCAAGTTTAAATCTTCATCTTATTCTTTCTAAAAGATTGGAAAACCTTTTCTAAGTTACCGAAATGTTCTTTTAATGTTTCCCCAAGTATTAAGACATCGTCCAAGAAGACTCTGCATGCGTCACCTAGGAGGTGAGACAACACCATTTCCATTGTCCTTGCGAACACTGGGGGTGCGTTGGACAAACCAAAATTGAGTCTTGTAGGTGCATACTGACCTCGCGGAGTGCGGAAGGCTAGTAGCGGTTGTGTCTCTTCCTCGATTTCCAGACAATGGTAAGCGTCGAGAAGATCGAGACTGCTGAAAATTTTGGATTTTCCCAGCGTAGAGAGGATGTCAGCAATACAAGGCAGGGGGAAGCGGTCTAACACCGTATGTGCGTTAATGTGCCTGTAATCGGCCACAATTCTTGGAGTTGAGGAGTTTTTCTTTGGAATGACGAGCAGAGGGCTCGAATGGGGACTACTGATTGGACGGATGTACCCTTTTTGTTGGGCGGACTTGACCCAATCGTCTATCTGGGTCAAGTATTTATGGGGGAGGCGGTACTGTGGTCGGTACAGTACCTTTGGAGCGTTTTCTTTAAGTTGTATGGAAAATTTAGTTAACGGACAAATGGGGACTTCATCATCTTCTAAGGCTATTACATCTTTGTAAGTCATCAACAGATCAATTAACTTTTCTAACTGATCTGGATCTTGTAATGTGGTACAGCAATCTTCATTATTTTTGAAAGATTCCTGGACGAGTTTTTTGAAAGTATTTCTAAGCTGAGTTGGAGTTAAACCTTTGGAAGAAGTTGCCAAATTTACATTGGACGTTTGGAGGGGTTCGTCAAGAACTATAATAGGATTAGCCCTGGTTAGGACGGTATTTTGAGGAAGGAATTGTGAAGAAGCGCTCATATTTATTATGTCCAGGAGAACTTGGCCGTCGGAGGCCGAACTCAGTACACTACCAGCAAAAAGAAAGTTGCTGATATAGGTGTTCTCTGTGGACAGAATAAAATTGTCAGGAGGAGAGGTATGAGCGGGGGAAGAAGCTTTAACAGAAAGAGTGTATTTAGAATAAGGAGCTATTTCTGTGTCTTCTAAAGTAGATAAATTATAGGAAACGTCAGTATCAATTAAAAGATTGTTAGGAGTAGAAATGTCGTCGGAGTAGAGGGGCTTAGTCTCTGTATGGTTTACTTCTGTATGTTTAGCATGTATGCTGGGGGATTTCTTTTTGGTAGGATATTGGTGGCTAAGTGGTATGGGGATAGTAAGGTTATTTGTTGTTACTTCAATTGTATTTTGCTTTGTTTGTAAGTTTATTCTTGGATTATTTAGGAAATTTGTACCTAGTAAGAAAGGTGTACTAAAACCACAAAGATTGTCACATATGACTATAAAGTTAACTGGTATGGTTTCCCCGTGTAAAGTTAAGTCAAAAATAATTGTACCCATTTGGTAAAATTCTGAACCCGTGATAGAACGTAGTGTAATTTCTGTGGGTTTTAATGGTATGTCTATTTTTTCTGTGGGTTTTAATGGTATGGTTATGTTAAATGTCTCTTCCATTTCGCAAATGAAAGAGTACCGGCAGAGGCTACTGTTACTACCTGAATCTAAAATCAGTTCTCTGTCTTCTAATATATAGTTTTTGTAATTTATATTTGCTTTTAAAATATACGCGGGTCCTATTAGCGGATTTGCTTTGTGGGCATTATTTAATAGGATTTGGCTATCATTAGTAAAAGCGGAAGATAAAGTAATATCTTGAGATGGAATTAGTAGAGGTTGAGAACTTTGATAGGAAGGACTAGTAATAGTGGTAGCAGTAGTAGTAGTAGTAGGAGGAGGAGGAGGAGGAGTAAGGAGGAATGGTATCTCATGGACAGAGTTTAAGTTCGTTACCGGAGTTGGGGGCATATTATAATTTGGAGTAATTTTATCATCGTTCGTTACAATCGCGGATGCCGGTTTTTGCATCAAGTTCGAAAGGAGTGCGCTATTTGACACTGGTTTAGCGGATGCTGTTAGTAAATTAATCGTATCGTTTGGATTAGTTCTTTCATGCATTGTAGCAAGAGAGGTTGCTAAAGGATCCATAGGGTTAGAAAAATTCATGCTGTCTGTCACCGAAGTAGAGTGTGTAGTAGAGACAGTATAAGGATCGAAAAAGTTAAGTAGATCTGCAGTAAGCATAGAATCGGAAGTTATTGTATCCTGCACCGGGTGCATAGGTTCCTTAGGTATATTAATAGGATCCAAAAGATTTAGTAGGTCAGCAGTAGGCGTAGGATTGTTAGGATTAGTTGTAAAACTACTAATGTTAGGCATAGGTTGAGGGTTAGGCATAGTACTTTCAAGATGGTTAGGTATAGTACTTTGGAAATTGTTAGGCGTAGGTATAGCTTTTTGGAAGTTGTTAGGCGTAGGTAAAGCATTTTGGAAGCTGTTAGGCATAGGTGTAACATTTTGGAAGCTGTTAGGCGTAGGTAAAGCATTTTGGAAGGTGTTAGGCGTAGGTATAATATTTTGGAAGCTGTTAGGCATAGGTATAACATTTTGGAAGATTGTTAGGCGTAGGTAAAGCATTTTGGAAGGTGTTAGGCGTAGGTATATAAAGCATTTTGGAAGCTGTTAGGCATAGGTATAACATTTTGGAAGCTGTTAGGCGTAGGTAAAGCATTTTGGAAGGTGTTAGGCGTAGGTATAACATTTTGGAAGCTGTTAGGCATAGGTATAACATTTTGGAAGCTGTTAGGCGTAGGTAAAGCATTTTGGAAGGTGTTAGGCGTAGGTATAACATTTTGGAAGCTGTTAGGCATAGGTATAACATTTTGGAAGCTGTTAGGCATAGGTATAACATTTTGGAAGCTGTTAGGCATAGTGGTAGGTACAGCCTCTCCCACCTACACCGCGCCCCCCCCCCCCCCCCCCCCCCCCCCCCCCCCCCCCCCCCCCCCCCCCCCCCCCCCCTTAGTGTTAGGCATAGGTTTAGCAAATTTTGTAGGAATAGGGATGTTAGGTATAAGGTTATGAGTAGGTAGGGTGTTAGGCATAGGTTAGAGTAGGTAGGATGTTAGGTATAGGGTTAGGAGTAGGTAGGATGTTAGGTATAGGATTAGGCATATTGGTAGGAGTAGGTAGGATGTTAGGTATAGGGTTAGGAGTAGGTAGGATGTTAGGTATAGGGTTAGGAGTAGGTAGGATGTTAGGTATAGGGTTAGGAGTAGGTAGGATATTAGGTATAGGTTGCGGAGGTATGGTAAGCATAGTAGGAATACTATCTACTGAATGTGGGAGAGGAGATGGTGTAGGAAAAACATTATTTAAAATACATGTGTTTTTTGTATCAGAACAAGTGTTAGGATTAGTGTTAACCCTCTGTTTTGGTGTAGGAAAACCATTATTTAATATACCTGTGTTTTTTGTATCAGAACAAGTGGTAGGATTAGTGTTAACCTTTTGTTTTTCCTTAAAAGTATTCACAATATTTCCCACCATTTTCTTTTTAACATTTTGGTGGTGAGCTAATCGGTCATTAGCCCAATTATCGAAATTTGCACTATTATTATTAATAAAAACATTACTTATAACATTTCTATTTTCACAATTAACACTTATTTCATCGAAATTTTCACTAAATTTTGTATTAATATTAAACATTTCACTTTTTACATTTAAATTTTCACTACATTTCACAAAATTGTTGAACTCTGCTTTTGCACTACACTTGTCACAATTGGGTTTTGGCCCATTCACTTGTGTTGTACTAAATGTGTTTTGCAAGCTAAGTAAGTTAGTACCAATGTCAACATTGGTACAACCTCGGATATTGGTATTATCCGGAACAAAATTCTTTATATTTAGTGTGCCTAACGTAGTGTGTTGTTGAATATACTCATCATCACTTGGGGTGTGTTCATTAATGGGGAGAGAAGCAAAGGAAAAGAAAGATTGGCTCTCCCCTAATAGTAGTTTCCCTGGTTCAGTAGGGAATGTGGATCCTCAGAATACAATTGGGGATGGGTGGCATCTTCTTGGGGTTCCATGTAATATTGTTCTTGAGGATCATCATAGTAATAAGGGGTATTGTCTTGAACTTGGGCCATTCTCGTATAGGAAGATCGTTGTTGATTTGGGGGACCAGGTCTTCTGTAATTAGGATAGTTCGTAGTGGTTGAACTTTGTTGGTGAGCTCTCGGGCGTATTCCCGTGTAATTAGGCCGATGAATGCCTGAGCCAGTCCAAGTGTTATTTAAAATGGCCTGTTTCATGACCTGAGTTATTGGGGCCTTCTTTATGGGGTTATTTTTGTCATGGGGGTTCCATCTGGAATTTTGGCATTGGGGGGTGGATCCCCGGCGATGTTGTTTGTTACAGAGGGAGCAAAAAGGATTAAAAGGGCACTCTTTAGTCAGGTGCATTCCTCTTTCACAGTGGTAACACACTATTTCCTGTGCATGAGGAAATGTTGGGGTATGGTTGAATTTTCGTTGATTGGTTTGGGGATAAATTTTTTTATTATTTATATTGGGTCTTTGCGCCTGGGTATTGGGAAAGTTGTTTGGTTTATAAGTTGGGGTTTGTGCCTTATTTAAATGAACATTAGCAACAGTAGGGGTTTTTCGTAAGGGGTCGTTAAGTCTACCTTGAGTTTTTTGGAAATATTTGCTGACTTGAGAAGAGACAGGTAGGTTCGTAGTCATAGTGTTTTTGAAAATCTGCTCTCAATTTCTCAGGTTTTTCAGGTAACAAATTATATATATGGGAAATGGTTAAGGCATTTCTTATTTTTGTAGTGGGCTGTAAGTTGTTGTCCAATTGGGCTATAGTATTGAAAAAGTCCTCGTAAAGACTGTTTAAATTTAAAATGGCCGAGGAGAGAGGGTCAGTTTCGTTCCATCGGAACTTATAAATTCTTGCCATGGCTTCAAATAAGTTGAGGGGTTCGTCGGGGAAAATGTATTCTTGGAGGACTTTGAGAAATTCCTCCAAGGTGGATTTTTCAAATTCATTTTGTTTTGCGTTGAGGATTTTCCTAACCTCAGCATTATTATCGTTGGTGATCTGTGCCATAGCCTGAGCTAACTTAGCTGGTTCAGTTTGGCAGTTTTTAAGAGTAATGTTCTCATTCAAATTACTCTTCCATTGAGTTAGGGTTGGACCTATCCAGACCCCATTGATTCGCCCCGTCAATAATAATTCGGGCTTAGTGACCTGAGCAATGGTGGTGATGGTTTGTATGGCCTGTGTAGGTGCAGGCGTAGAGGTGCCCACGTTATCACCAGTTCCATTTGTATTTTGGAAAAGTTATGTGTCGGTTAAGAATAAAGAATATTTCACGTACCGTAAATGCGAACTTCACCTATCGCTCTTCTACCGAAATTAATAATGGCGTTGGTGTAATGCCAGGAATGGCAAGGGACGCGCCACTTTTCTCCTATTTTTTTTTTGTAGGATAATAGGAGGTTAATGATACAGGCTCTTGTGTTCACAACGTATAATTTCGCATCAATATCAGAAGAAATAATTAAATCCCATTACACCACGCCTGGTGAAAAATAAAATAAAATAAAATACATAAATAAGTGACCCCAAGGCGTGAAGTAATAATAAAAAGATTAATAAAAAAAATCATCTTTTTTTTTCAAAAATTATGAAACATTAATAAAAAAATTTAAAAATAAATATATCCAAATAAACAAAACATAATTGATGCATGCCGAGTTTTAAGGCTATGTTAAAAATGGTAAAATAAGGAAAAGGTGGTTGTTAAAAAAAAATGCGCTAAAGGTAGCTCTAAAATACCGTACAGCGTAAGAATGAAAAACAAAGTGCAACTTAAAATAAATTACGATAAAGTTAGCTCTAAAATCTACAGTGAAAATGAGGAAAAGGTGGTTGTTAAAAAAAATGCGATAAAGTTAGCTCTAAAATACCATACAGCGTGAGAATGGAAAACAAAGTGCAGCTTAAAATAAATTAATTAAAGTTAGCTCTAGAATACCATACAGCGTGAGAATGGAAAACAAAGTGCAGCTTAAAATAAATTAAATAAAGTTAGCTCTAGAATACCATACAGCGTGAGAATGGAAAATATCGTTCAGCTTAAAATAAATAAATAAATTAGGCTCACTACTGCTTTTAAATTTTATCCGAGATTCGCAAAGGTAAGATGATTAATTAAACAAATAAAAAAATCTGCGTAATACGTGTTCAACTAAATGTGCTGTTTCGAAAACTATTTATATTAGTTTTATTATTATTGTAAAAAAATGAATTTTAAAATTATTTTTTATTATTATTATTATTATAATTATTTATATAATTATTTTAATTCCATATTTTTATAATTATATATATATAATTATTTATTATATTAAAATTATTAAAAAAAAAATCAAAAAATTTTTTTACCTATTTTGACAATGATTTTTAAAAAAATATCCTTTAATCATTTTTTTTTATTTTAAAAAAATCGTATTTTATAATTAATTTTTTTTCCATTTATTGTTAATATATATAAATATAATTTTAATATTAATTATTATTATTACAAAGATTTTCAAAAATTATTTATATTATTAAAAAAACAATTTTTGCATTAATTAATTTTTTTTTTTTCCTCTTTTTATAGTTTCAATTTCAATTAATTTCATTCTGTCGAACCAATGTATCTTCTGATTATTATTTTTACATCATTATTATTATAATTATATTTTTAATTATTATTTTTATCATAGTAATTTTAATTCAATTATGATTATTATTTCATATCAATATTTTATTTTAGAGTAACTCTTATTAAGATTATTATAATTTTATATGATTATTAATAGGTATATAAAGAATATAAATTCATAATCCATACAAAAAAAATTCTTATTTTAATATTTTTATTAAGATTAGTTTCTTTTAATATTATTCTTACTACGATCTTAGTATAATTATTTTCTTATAAATATTAAAAAAATATTTTATAAATCAATTGTATTATTAATATCTTTATAATATTTTTTAATATAATATTTACTACCTTTGCGAATATACAATAGTTTTGTAATGCCTAGGATTTATTTATTATTATTATTATTATATTATTATATCTTAATTTTTTTCGCTTGTTATTTATTTTATTTATTTACCAAAATTCTTTAATATTAGTATATTATTATTATTATTATTATTATTATTATTAATTAATACTGATTCTCTATAATTATTTCACTAGAACTTTTATAATTTATATATATATAATTATATTTATTATTATAATTCATGCGTATTTCCAACATAAATTAGGTCCAAGCTGCCTGAGGGCATG
>JABUQX010071442.1:2500-12500 GCA_015478945.1 Trachelipus rathkii | reverse complement strand
AACTATGAAACACACAATTGGAAGATATGTGGAGACATGAAGGTAAGAATATATCTAGATTTCAGAAAAATTTTGTATCTTTATTCATTTGAGAAAGAAAGAGGGATCTTTTATGTTCAATACAAAGTAAATTAATTTACTCCATGTTTCTTTTTATAGGTAATATCTATTTTGCTGGGTCAACAAGCGGGTTACACTAAATATCCATGTTTCTTGTGTCTTGTCGAGCAAGTAAGGAACACTACACACGACGCCAATGGCCGATCAGAAATGAACTTGAACCAGGTCATCCCAATTTTTTGCTTCACCCTCTAATCGAACCTAAAAATGTTTTACTTCCACCTCTACATATAAAGCTTGGAATTATGAAGAATTTCATCCGAGCACTAAACAAAGATGGCGATGTTATCTGTTATCTGAAAAATGCATTTCAAAAACTAAGTGACAGTAAAATAGAAGCAGGAATCTTTGACGGTCCGCAAATTAAAAAACTTTTTACAGATCCTCACTTCACTGATGTTATGGTGAACAAAGAAAGAAGGGCTTGGCTCTCTTTCAGATCTGTCGTGACAAATTTTCTGGGAAATCGCCGAAATACAGATTACGAATATGTAGTAGACGAACTGCTGCAGAACTTTCAAGCATTTGGCCCAAACATGTCAATTAAAATGCATTTTCTTAGTTCCCATTTAGACTACTTTCCAGACAACTGTGGAGATTACAGTGAGGAACAAGGTGAGCGGTTCCATCAGGATATAAAAGTGATGGAGGAAAGATATCAGGGTCGCTGGGATGTGAATATGCTAGCAGACTACTGTTGGTGCTTAAAAAGAGATGATCATGATAATCTTCCTCTTAGACAACATAAAAGAAAGGCTATAAGAAAATCATCTACTCCTCAATAAGTACCTAATTGGTTGCTTTGTAGTAAATGTCAAATCATCATGTTTTTGGATTTAGATGTAATTGTGGATGTAAAGTTTTTATTGTTGCACCCTATTTTGTCCATGATATATACTATTATATTATATATAAGATATATATATATATATAGAAACAAAATTTTTATTGTTGCACCCTATTTTGTATCATATATATATATATATATATATATATATATTGGGCCAAAAATTTAACTTTTTTGAAAACAACGAAATCTGATATTTCTTATCTGAAATTGAAATTATTTTAAAAATAAATCATATGCATATGGCTTTTACTTTAACCATGTTTTCATTTGTAGTTGTTTGAGGCATATTTAATAGAATTTATTAATAAAAATACAGTTTATATTATGAGCTAATGATTGGAATCTGATTTTCACAATTTTCGGGTCGGTATCCTTAATAAAAGTAGTCACAGAAAAAAACTAGAGCTGATGGGATAAAATGACTTACATTTTCGAATTCAGCGTGTTTGAGTTGCTAAAAATCAGTCGTGCAATTTCTCGGAGTAGAGTCGAGTCGAAAATCTGTGCAAGTGGAGTCGGAGGTCGGAGTCGAGAATTCCTGTGTAAGTGGAGTCGGAGTCGGAAGCGGAGTCCGAAGATTCCGCTGTGTAAGTGGAGTCGGAGTCGGATCGGAGTCGGAGTCCGAAAATTTAGAGAATTATTATAATTATTATTATTATTATTATTATTATTATTATTATTATTATTATTATTATTATTATTATTATTATTATTATTATTATTATTATTTTATTATTAATTAATTATAAGATAAAAATTTTTGTTTTATTTCCAACGTCCTAAATATTTATTTTTGTACAATATTTAATTTTTTTTTAAAATAATTTTGAAAAATAATATACAAGAAGAAGATATATACATAGATTTTTCCCGACGCGTTGTCTCTATACTTGAGACAGTCTTCAAGGATTATTTCTTGTAAAGCGAATGAGTTTTTAAATTGATATATATATCATAAGTAAATCAAATGATATTGAGTCTGACTGACATAAAATAATAAAATTTTTATGTGTTACGAAATGAACTCGTTTAAAACAGTAAGGTCCTTACAGTAAAAAAGTTTTTTCGGACTTCAAAACGATTCGTATAAATTTGTGAAGTGTTAGAAGAATATTACTAATAGTTGATTGACTATGATGCGCCGTATTGAAATGTTCAAAAGATTTTGCTGGGACTGTTAGAGATGTTGATATTGCCTGTCCGACAATCTACTTCTTTCGTGTCACCAAAATATGTACGACGTACATCCTAACTCAGGCAAGTTAAATTGGGTACACAACGTGATGGTGTCGGCAAAGCAATCTCTTGTGCTAAAGGAAGACGAACGTTGTTGACTTATGGTATAGTCTTGACTTTAATTATTTGAAGGTGTCTTTAAGTTTTGAAGTGAAAAATTCAAAAATATTACGAAGGCAACGTTCTTTCCTTATTTGACAATATAGCATTGGGAGTTTTGAAGAAGAAATTTATCAAATTATTATATTTACTTTCTTTATTATATAATTTTGTAAGGGTTTTATAACTAAGATTTTTCAACTGAATATCTGTGGAGTGATCACAGTTAATAAATTTTAACTTAATGGGCAAATTTCTCCCATGCAAAAGTTTTCCCAAGTGAACATGGGTTGTTATGCTCTGTAAACTAAAATTTTCGATAGATTTTCTTTGTGAAATATTGTTGAAATAAGGATCCATAGGTTCAAAGACCATTATCAGTTGGGTTTTGAATCATGTATAGAATGTATGATAAAGAAGCCGTCAGAAATTAACATTGATTTTGATGTCTAAAAAACAGAAAGCATTATTAACCTAAGTTTTTCGTATGTGAATTTTAAGGCTGAAAACACTCTTGAATTCTATTGATGAACTGATTTATATGATCTATGTTTCCTAAAAATAGTGAGGGTGCCGTCGACATACCTTATGTAAATACGGGGTTAAAGTTGTTTTTTTCAACGAAGGATTTTGGTTTTTCCAGATTGGAACATATATCGAGTCAGCAAATGTAGTCCAATTGGTCAGCCCATCGCATCCCATCCAGTTTGTTAGATATATGTTTTTCTTTAAATTTAAAGTATAGCAAAGTATTTATTAAAACGTGTTCCTCATATGTTGTTCTGATATATCTGTTGGGGGTAGGTTATTTGAGTGAAACACTTCGTTAATTATTATGTCAATCCGTTGTATGAAGAACCGGTACATTTATGAACAAAAATTCTACATCAAGTGAGGCGAATATATTAGTGCTTTAAGTTTTAAGTTTGAAAATTTACATAATGTTTCATTATTGTGATTTAACTATGAAAAATTATTAAGATATGGTCGATAATGCTGTTCAAGTATATGGGCAATTGTGTGTACCGGTTCAGCACATAGATATGTACAGGTCTCAAAGGTGAATGTTCTGAGTTTTTGTGTATGTTTATGCATCCACATATATATATATAATATATATATATATAGTATATATATATATATATATATATAATATAATTATATATATATTATATATAAATATATATATATATATATACTATTAGAATAATTAAATATATATATATATATACTATATATATATAATAATATATATATATATATATATATATATATATATATAATATAGTATATATATATATATATAATTATATATCATAAGATATATATTATATAATAATATTAATATATATAATATATTAATATAATCCTAAATAATAAAATCCAGTTCTTTTAATTTTGTCAGAAATTCTTTTGTTTTTTTATTTCATAAGCGATTCTCTTAATGCTATTATTATTATTATTATTATTATTATTATTATTATTATTATTATTTATATTATTATTATTATTATATATTATAAATTATTATTATTATTATTATTAATATTATTATTATTATTATTATTATTATTATTATTGAAACTGAATGTATTAAATGTTAATTTTATAATGGCTGTTTTTATACACACACACCAATAAAAATACATTTGGCATTATATTTTACGTCTTATACATTTGTTTTCCGAAACTGAAATAATATTGTTTGTCATGTTTGCGCCTGCCCTCCTCTACGTCTTTACGGTACTTACCGTGATAGCATTTGGAGATTAGATTCAATTGGAAAAGTGGTATAGTTTTTTTTATTCTCAAAAGCAACCGAAAAAAAAAGTTGAACAAATAAAATGTTTTAATGTAACTCTGTAAGCACTATGCTGAGTCAGAGTCGAAATTTTGAATTTGATTGCTGGAGTGGGAGTCGGAGTCGGAGTCGACAATTTTTGTTTAAGTGGAGTCGGAGTTCGGAGTCGGGTGAAAATTTTTTGTTTAAGGTGGAGTCGAGTCGGAGTCGGAAGTCGAAAATTTTGTTTAAGTGGATCGAGTCGGGAGTCGAGTCGAAAATGCCAAATTTGAATAAAAAAAATTATTTTACGACTCCGCAGCCCTGGATCATAAAATGACTTAACATTTTCGAATTCAGCGTGTTTAAGTTGCTAAAAATCAGCTAACAAAACAAAAACAGGCTAAAAAATTTTAAACGCAAGGCATGTGTTATCAGTAGATTTGGAGACCAGAGATTGAGGAGAGACGGGAGGGGGAAGGCAACTTTGTGGACCGATGCCCTAGAAGTCCTGGGGAATTACTCGCGCGAGCAAGACATATATACTATGTAAAACGATCTCGCCTGAGTTAATGCTACAAATAGTATGATATCTATAGTAAAGGGTATGTTTAGCTTTGAAGATTAGTGATGGTGTTATTTCTGATGTTAAATAAAGGCTAATATAGTATGATTATAAATGGGTTTATTATTCATCTTAGAATGAATGTGTCGAGCTTTATTTAATTGTTCTTATCTATATTATTAACACAGAAGTTCTTCCTGCAAATGAGAACTTATATATATATATATGATATATATAACACACACACACTATATAATATATTATATTATATATATATATATATTTATATTATATATAGTATATATAAATATCATATATATATATATGATATATATATATATATATAATATATATATATAGGTATATATAATATTAAATATAATAGTATATATAATAATAGTATATAATAATATATATTACAAGCAAAATAAATGATCTTTTATTATCAGGAGACATTTTTAACCGCGGAAATTAAAAAAAAATAAAAAAAATAAAGCTTTTTTAAAATTAAAATTGATAAAAATGTTGAAAAAAATTAGTTTTTGAGATTTTGAGATTTTTCCTTAATCTGAATGAGCGCCGCTAAAGGTGCCAATGTTGAATTTTTTTTTTTACAAACGTAGAGAATACCTACGGGTAAACAAGAACGATGGTAAGAGGGGTTTCTCGGCCACCGCGGGGACGTACCGGGGGGAGTGTCCTACCGTCGGCTCAAACCCCCTAAATAAGGATATAAAAAGAAAAAATAATATTTCCTCCAAAGCGTTAAAAAATTGGTATTTGGCAACTTTTGCTCTCGAAGATAAGGCAGGTAATCAGAGGTTCACTCAGAGCAGTGCAGCTATTTCCAGGTCTAGAAGATTTTTACTAATATTTTTAAGGGAGTTATTAATAAATATTAGAATAATAATAATAATTTTTAAGTTTATTCCCGATAAATTACTTGCTGAAATCAAAAAATGTTATTTATTTTTCCTGTAGATGTTATAGTTTTTTTCTAGTTACATGCCTGAACTCTTCGGGATGCTGGCGTATATAATATATATTAATATATATATATAATATAGTATATATATATAATATATTATATATGTTTGATATATATATATATATATATATAATATTATATATATATATAATATATATATATATATATATATATATATATAAATATATATATAATATATATATAAATATATTATATATATATAATTATTAATATTATTATTATTATTATTGAGCATACACTTTGTTTTCCCGCTTGTGCGGGGTAGTGGTACGTACAGCCTCTCCCACCTACACCCCCCTCATCTCCGCCCACCACCGTCCCCCTCCACCCCACTCTATCCCTCGCCAACACCCTACCCTCCTCCTCCCTCATCCCTCCCTCCTCCAGCATCTCCTCCAGCATGCCTCTCCTTTATTCCATCCATCCACCTCCTTCTTGGTCTCACCCTTCCTCTCCTTCCTATCCCCTCCGCCTCCCATACTCTCCTAACCACTCTCTGTTCCTCCATCTCACCAGATGCCCATACCATCTTAATTCCCTTCTCCGCCTTCGCCACCAACCCATCCCCTACATCCCTCTCCTCTCACCAGCCCCCTATCCTAATCCTCCTCACCTTCTACTAATCCCACAAACCGCTCTCAACCCCTTCATCTCAAATTACTTCCAACTTCTTCCTAGGACCCTAAGCCTAGCGATTCAAGCCCACGTTTCACACCCATACGAACACCGCTGGTACAACAAATTTTTTCCACATACTTATCTTAACTTTCTGTGATAAATCCCCCTCTTTCCATAATTCTCTCAGAACCAACTCACGCTCTCAAATTCCTTCTCCTACTCTATGTTCAATCTCCTCCTTCATCCCTCCTACCAAATCCAATCCTGAAATATCTAAAAATCTTTACTATCTTTCCGAATACACCCCCACTCGAACCTCTAACCCCTCCCCTCCTCACTTTCCTCCTCCTCAAACACTAGCACTTTTTACTCTTACCAGGATTTATTTTAAGCCCCTTTGTCCGCACATTCCTCTCAAACTCACTCACCAAGTACCTCAACCCTTCCGCGCTCTTCGCCACTAGGACAGTATCATCCGCAAACAGTATCATGTTCACTTCCCTTCTATCATTCCCATTTGTCAATTCCACCCCCTCCCCCCCCTCACCATTCCTCTGCAAACACTCTCCATAAACAAATTAAATAGCCACGGCGACATTACACACCCCTGCCTCAGTCCTCTCGCCACCCCAAACATCTCACTCTCCCCTCCTAATACTCTCACACACATTCTACTATTCTTGTAAAATGCCCTGATACCTTTACCTAATCTTACCCAGCACCTCCATTTCCTCCAACACCCTCCCACAATTCACCTCTTTTCACTCTATCATATGCTTTCTCTAAATCTAAAAAACACCCATACACTTTCCCTTTCCTCTCAATACTTTTCTCCACAAGCATCTTTAGAGTAAACACTTGATCCACACACCCTCTTCCCTCCCCAAATCCTCCTTGTTCTTCCCCCATTTCCCCTCCGTTACACCTCTCACTCTCTCAATCAGTATTCTACCATACACTTCCCTACCACACTTTAAAGACATATACCTCTATAATTCCCACATTCCATCCTATCCCCCTTTCCCTTATACAGGGGAACCAGACAACCATCCTCCCAATCTGGCCGTACAACACCATCCTCCAACATATATTAATCAACCTATACAGCCACTTCCTCCACCCCTATAAGCCACCCTTCTGTACATTTACCATTCTCAACCATCCAGACCTGCGGACTTACCTTTTTTTCCTTTACTCAAAGGCCCTAAATTTCCTCCATTTGTATTTCATCTTCCCCCTCCCTCCCCAATACATTCCCCAACCATCCCCACCTCATGCAAATCTTCCTCCCCTCCCCCGCCCACCTCATTCAATAGTCCACTAAAATACTCCCCCCACCTCTCCTCACCCTATCCTCTCCTCCTATTCACTCCCCATTCATTCTACTCTCCCCCAGTGACCCCTCCTTCTCTCCTTTTTTATATACTTCTTCCAAAAATTCCTTCTTCTGGATTCAAAATTTTTTCCGTCTTACTCATCTTTTTGCTCTTATTATTCCGACCTCTTGCTTCCAGCTCTAACCCTTCTAATATTCAGCTTCCTCTCTCCTACTTTCCCAACCATTTCACATAAGCTTCCTTTTCCTTTTCACCCCTCCTTCACCTCCTCATACACTACCATTCCGCTTAATCCTTTCTTCTGCTGCACGCCACCCTTTTTACGCCACACACCCTTCTTAAGCCTCTCACATACTGGCCCTCCTTAAATCCTCGTCCACTCCGCTACACCTCTCCATCCCCGCCCTCTCACGTCTCTCTCCACTGTCCTCCGATACCTCTCGCTAACTCCCTCTTTACACACTGTCCTCCGTCTCAATTTTTTCCAAAACGCTCTTCACCTCCACTCTCCTCTTTTCTCCCCTTCCCTTAATCGTCCCTCTCCTCCCACCCTTAACCTTGCAAACCACCGAAATAGTGATGTCGATATCCCCACTCCCCGCTCCCCTCTAATACAATTTACATCTAATAATCTATCTCCTATCCTTCCCATTTACACACACATAATCCAGTACCCGCCCTCCTCCCCGTTATCTCACTCTTCCATGTATACTTATGATTTTCAATTTTCTTGAACCACGTATTCCCCACTATCATTCTTCTTTCAACACACAATTCTATCAGACTTTCTCCATTTACATTCCTCTCCCCTACACTCCAATGGTCACCTATTATTCTTCCCACCTGCCTCCCTACCCCACTCCTGCCATTTAATCCCCCGAATAGACAAATTTTATCGTTTACACCCGCCAAAACTTTCCCTAGCACTCATTCAAACTCATTCCAAAATCTTTCTCTCTCCTCCTTCCTCGCTCCATTCACTGGTGCATATGTCCACATATAAAACCCACATCTTCCCCCCGAATTTCACTTTACCGCACACATTAACCTTGAAACTCACCTGGGCTACAACACCCTTACCTTATCCAAAACCGTCTTTCCTCCATAACTATTCCTACCCCTTCCTCCCCTCATCTCTCGTTCACCCTGTATACCAATTCCCTCTGTATTTTTCCAAAATCATCTCCCTCCTTCCTTCAGCTTAGTTCAAGTATCCCCTAACACAATCCAACCTTCTTTCTTCAATATTAATCCCAACTTTCCTCTCTTCAATCTTCGTTTACCCTCTCACATTCATACACCCCACCCTTATTACCTCTCTCTTCCCCATCTTTTCCTTCTTCTATATCTATTTCACCCAGGCTGCACGTTTTGTGGGGACTTCCCACCCCAGGTACTTCCCAACACCTGAGGCCCCACCCCGCTCACCGAATATACCCACAAAACAACCTAACATAAAAGGTTAAAATGAAGAATATACATATACAAATATAAAACTATAAAATATAAAAAATATGACAAGGTTAAAAACCGACACAGCTATCAAAACCCCACACAACCATACATACACACCATACAATATAACCAATACGACAACCCCAATAAATAACAAACGAAAAACATTAAATGATAAATGTAAAAATATAAAAGGTTAGAACACATCTAATTATTTATCTATTAAAAATTCCTATCTATTATTTAAAATTCTTTAAAAATCCCCCAATATATACACACATATACCAAATAACAATATAAAAGTTAAAAAAAATAATATAATAATATAAAATCAATAAATAAAAAATATAAAGGTTAAACCTATACTCCTATCTAAATTTTTTTAAATTACACGCCGTTCGCAAAACTTACTTTCTAACTAAAATCCTTATTTACTTATTTAAAAATTAATATAAAGGATTAAAACCCACGATCTAAATATATATCTATTCCTACAAACCCTTTTCCTTTCTTTTTGAAAATTTACAAACCCGTTAAAAAACTTTCCTAATCTATTAAAAAATCTTTATTCAATTATTAAAAATCTTTAAAACACTTAAATGTAGAGCATATTCAGTCATAAGGATTTCTTCTTACTTTTTTTAAATACAAATAATGTACATTGGAAGTATATGATTGGAGCGAGTGAATCGTAGCTCTCAAAAGAAATAAAAATAAATAAGTTCTGACGTGCGAGCAATTTAGCTTACACAAAAATGCTACTTTGAGAGTATGATAAATTGTTCCTTTGTGATGACACAAGAATAGAATCTTAGATTCAATATTATAAGTTTCATAAATAGGTTAAGTTTCACTCTTCTTCCGTGAAACGACGAAAATAGTACAGACTGGAGAAAAATATAATACACTGTTTTTTAGTCGCGAATTATAT
>JABUQX010071441.1:0-72426 GCA_015478945.1 Trachelipus rathkii | reverse complement strand
CGAGATTAAAAATGGAAGTATGAAATGCAAAGAAATTAGACTTAGTACACGGATCGAAAGTTGCGGAGATTAAAAAGAGCTAAAGGCTAGGAAAAAAAGCAGAATTCCACCATATATGAAATGGAGCTTCAAGAGAAGGAAAGAGTTACCTAAAAAGCGGCAAGGTGGTTTGCAAAAATTGGCGGCAGAGACAAGTCAAACAAGAGTTGGATAGGAAGGGGAACTGGAGAGAGGCTGTATAATGGAAGAATTCAAGAAAAGGTTTGGGCAAAAAAAGAAAACAAGAAAGAAGATAGGGGAAATGTCCGCGTCGGACTGGACGACATGAGGTACCCGTGTTAAATTAATCCACCCAATTCTGAATCAAAGAAGGTACAGAAAGTATCACCGTAACCTAAGGTTGTTAAAGAAAACTAGAACATGGAAGAAGGGTGAATAAAAGCAAAGAACTTTATCAGAACGACGAGATAGTGCGAGCCTAACGGAGTTTAAGCTCACTCGAAAAGAAGAGTCTATGCGTAAGTCTAAAGACAGTATACTGGACAGACAGGTACTATGAAAAAATAACAAAACTTATTAGGAATGAAGACAACTAAAAATAAAGAGAAGAACAGATATGCGGGAGAGAAGTAAGCAATATCGGAGTATCTATAGAGAGACTAAGCGTTGGCTGGATTTAACAATAGATAGACCGCCGAGGCCCTGAATGATAGAAAGGTTTCCATCAATAGGGGAATGGTCGGCGCGGGATATCTCAAAGAACGAGTTACACCAGACCGGATTTCCAGATGCATCACATAGAGGAAAGTTGAACAAGAATGGCTGGCTATTAGGCAGCCATTCAGTGGGTTGGGAGCGTAGTGAAAAAGACTTAAAGAATAGAGAGAAATAAAGAGAAAAGTAAAAGTGAAGTAAAAGATAGTGGAAAAGCAGACACGGGAGAGATTGGAATTCATGCCGAAGAGGCGGTCGCAGTAAACTTGTGGACCAGTAGTGACAAAGTCTAGAAGAGGGAGACCCTGCTGACGACGAGGACAAGCGCATGCATATGAGAAGCAAATAAATTGATAGATATGATTCTGTTATGGGGGTTAAGGATTGCCTAGGAAGGGCAGGCTCAGTATTAGACACACAACACTTGGGAGAACAGAGCAAACAATTAATAAGGGAACATGAAAGAGAGAAATAGTTGGATGCATAGGCCTCCAAGTCAGTCCCAAAGAGGCACAAGGGAAATGGAAAGTAGATGAGAAAAGGGCTTTCTCACTAAGGAATAATAAGCATACTAAGACTTTGTTTATTAACGTCAGCCTTAAAGACTGTTACGGATTAACAAGCTTTTCAAGATAAGCTATGCAGCATAGCTTCTCAGCTCTTCCTTCCTCTTTCAGACATTAAAGTTATCTATATCTTGAATTCACCTCTTCCTCCAACCACAGATTCTGTCTAATACAGTGGGTAGCTAGGTTGGTCCCGCGCTACTTATATTTACATCCTAAGGAAAATTCTCGATGTATGCCTTGGATCACGGTGTATGAGAGCAAAGGACACCGAGACGGCATGGAATCATAATAAAAAAGCAACTCTATAATAACCGAGCTGGCATAGGATATGTCTTTGCATTTTCCAAGAACTAAGCAATGCCTGATAATCATAAAAACAATAGTGCTGGACTTCCTGTTTACGAAAAAGCAAACATCTGATAATTCAAAGGTAGGGGTCTTCTCTTTATAGCCAAGCGTAAGAAAGCATCCTGAAATCAGAAGAAAGAGCATATCTGACTTCGGGTTGTCAGGGCAACTTATAAATTCCAAAATATATGATCTTTCATTGTTCTTGGTGTCCTAGAGATACCACATAAGAACGACTCCCCACTAAAGTAAGTCTTGGCTGCAAACCAGCAACAATTTGTACTATACTAGTTTGTATAGTAAACTTAGTAACAGCTGCTAGATGTCATTTTTTCAGTGCCTAAGCAATGTAAAGGGCACATACCCTCGCCAGGTAAAAGCGAATTGTACATATCAGAAAATCGAAGAACAAGAAAATACGATGGACATCAGTGGAGAACATAAACAGACAAATTAAATTACCACACTTCTGCAAGATGTTTTTGTTTCCAGTAGATCTGAAAAGCTCAACGCTTTAATATTTAAAACAGCACTTCCGAGGAGAGCGCTGATTTTACTAAATCGCCTCTATAGTTTTCTTTAAAAAATGTGTTTAAGCGAAACCAGGCGCGACTCTTCTCTCTTTGCTACAGTCGATTGGCCAAAGCGAGGAGAGATGAGCATGGAGAGTTTCCAAATTTTCTTCCATTAAATGCGTCTAAAACTTAGGGCATTCAAACTTTTAAATAAATGTCATAAAGAAAATTTCGAGTAATGTTTTAACGACAGTATTCTCTTGGCAAAAAATAGAATCAATTGTAAGTGGTAATCTAAGTATGAAATAAAAACAAAGAATAAAGAATTATGCATCCGGTTTTTAGCTCACCAAATATATCTTTTTTTTTTGTACAATTTTTTATTGGGATAACGAAGTTATATTCCTTTTTCAAATGAAGCACCTTGTAAATATATCAATCAATTATTTTAAAGCAAGTTTGGAAAAACTGAACCAAGATTATAGCGCAAAAAAACGGAACCAACCAACACATGGAAAGTCTAATAGGAATTATCGAGACTCAAACTTCAAAACTAGCATTATTAGTTCAAATATCAGTTGGTTTAAAACAATATTAATTTTTATTGCCGATAAGAACTTATACAAAGACGATATGTTAAAATCTATTATTGGGCACAAGTAAAAAGAAAACTTTACACTCTAAACTACAACTTAAAATTATCAAGAAAGATTGGTGGAATGAGTTCTTTTATCAAGAAGGCATGCCACGAAGAATTATAAATCCAAAAAAAAAATCAAACAACAACGGAAGAAAAAGCCTAAAAAGAAAAAGAAACAAGGGCTTATCACCCGGAAAATGTAAAAGAAAAGACAAGAAAAATTAAGAAAAACAGAACAGAGGAAGGAGAAGGAGGAAAGCCAAAAAAGTACTATGGAATAAAATTTGACGAATCCAACAAAAAAGCCAAATACGCTAAGAGAAGATCCCCTGCACTTTTGGGACCACCCATGTGCCAAGATATCAAAGTAAAATAACGAAAATATAAATGGAATTTTTCTAAATTGCAGACAGATCTCCACTGATTATCAACATATCATATATTCGCGAAAAGGAGCAAAATGGTTTAAAAACGGAGAAGTGCAAAAACGCTGAAATAATAAAATAAACATATAAAAATAATACAATAATATAATATAAATAATAATAATATAAAATATGATAAAGAAATTAATAAATTAATATAAATAAAATTGAGTTCATTTAAAAAACCGATATTATATTTAATTATTAATTATGACACCAATAATCTTTCAATGAAAGCATTTAATAAAAGTTGATAGCGCACAGGTGAGTGAAAGATTAAAGGAGTAATGTAATAATAATAAATAATAAATAAAATAATAAATAAATAATAAAAACTATACATCTTAAAAGCACTTTATCCCCTTCTACAGAGAAGGTTAACAGAAAACAGGAAAATCAACTATTAAAGGACCAGGCTATCCCAAAACCAGCGCCAACCAAAACGTGGTCGCAGGCACGAGTATATTAATTCCTAAGGCCACCCAGGAAGATAAAAACGATCCAACTGCACGCGGAGGGATGAAACCGGCGTCTCGCATAAGGGTAGCGGATACAAACCCCTCACATAAACGACCACGAGGCTTCAAAATAATACCTAAAATATAAAATAATAATAATAATAAATAATAAAAATAATAATAAATATGAATGCCTAGAATATGCCATTTCTTCAATATACAATGAAGAAGCATCCAAATTTCAAAAGAGAATAAATGGTGAGTTGAAATTAAATTTTAAAAGAAGAAATGATCAGCAGAATCTGAAAAAAAAAAATGAGGAAAAAAGAAAAAAAAAGGAAAAACAAATGATTAAACCTTAAAAATATATATATATCTTTTGAAATTAAAAGTAACCAAACTTACAAGTCATAAAAGTCTTATACAACACATCCACTAGGCACTTGCAAAATTTCCTATGTTAAAATTAGAAGGAAATAAACATTACTCTATGGGTCACAAGTAAGCTTCATCAAGAGAGAAAGAAAAAAAATAAGTTCATTTAATGAAAGTTAAAAAAAAATAGCACTACATTAATCTAACATATAAAAAGAAAGACAGCAAACTACCAGGCGCAGGGAGGGTTGAGTCGCGCACCTTCAATCAATAACGAGAGGACGGCTGTTGCAATCCTCCGTGTAGCGTTGAGCGATTTATCTAAACCGAGGGGGCAAGAATTAAAATTTAGACTGCGGAAACCAAGCGTTGGTGGCAATGGGAGTTTGGGATAGCCGGCCGCTTAAAAGTTACGATTATCCATGGTAGCCCCCAACAGTGTATAACCCCACAGGATAGTATGGATCAATTAAAAAGCACAAGGCTAATAGTCATGGTAGCTCTTATAATGTATTTATGACGATCTCTCTCAGTCCATAAGGAATTCTTCCAATTTCAAAACCAACCCATGGAAAGCACCAAGTTGATGATAATAGTCTTACTGATTTTTAAGTATGGGCCAAAGAAAAAAAAATGTAAAAAGAGAAATTTTTTTTTTTTATGAAAAACACATTGTTTTTGAAAGACTGCATTGATTTAAATCAACAAATCACCTACATAAAATAGGCGACAAAACCTGCGCACACAACCCTCCAGCAAACTGTGTAAAATATGAGCACTATTCATCATCCGACTGACGTCCTTCTTTGAAGCGTCTCCACACTGTCCTGCCTCAATTGGATTCACAAAACGATTCAAAAAGTCTATATTTCTTGAGCCAGGAGAAGAATTCGTTTTACCAAAAGCTGAATCATGCAAATGATCATGACTAGATATATATATAGATATATAATATATATATATATTATAATATAGTATATATAATATATATATATATAGATTATATATATATATATATAGATATAGTATATATATATAATATAATATATATAGTAGTATATATATAATGCAATAATGGACGCATTTATAAGTGATGTGTGACTCCGTTAAATATTAGGTATATGTTAATTTAGGTTAAGTTTGATTAGGTTAGGATTAGGTAGTTAGGTTAGGTTAGTTGAGAAACACAAAGACAGAATAAAGACGATGGGTCGGTATAGGTAGATTAGAGGATTAGGTTAAGCAAAAAAAAGTGTTAATGTATTTATGAGATCTGTAGACAGATATTAGACCCGAGTACATTATTGATTTTCCGACTCCATGGAGTCAACCACTTATAAATAGACCTATATATATATATATATATATAGTAAATGGAATGAGTAAGGATGTGGGTTTGATGGAATAGCAAGAAGGAATAAGGTGAGTTTTGATTAATGAGGTCGATTAGTAAAAGGGGCCGAAGGTATTGAGGAGTAGAATGAGAAAGGTGCAGAAATTTGGAAGTGTTGAGAACCCAAAAGAGTTTTATGGAGAGGATTATATAGTCCGAGGGATGGAATAGAGAGCAGTAATAGTACCACCGTATATAAGGGTGTAAGGGAAAAAGAGAAGGTTGAACGTTAGGAGATATTTCCTGGATTTTGGTCGGAAAAAAAGTGGAGTCGAGTGAATCTAGGAAGGAAGGATGATTGGTGGAAGAGAAACAGAAGGTGCGTTTGGGAAGGTGGTAGAGAATAGAGATGCGATCAAATCTTTACATTGAAAAAACTGATTGGTGAGAAAATGAGGGAAGAAAAGAATAAATTGTATTAGTAAATGAAAATTTTCCAAAGAAAGAAAGATTAATAAAGAGTTGATAGGGAAGCTTTACGGCAGGTGGTTAGTGATATATAGTGATGGTGGGTGGTAGGCTTCTGAAATGAAATCAAAATTTGAGTATCTTAATTTATTTCTTATGAAGCGTGTACAAGACTAAAGTAATTGGTTTAATATAATAGCGATGAGGCAGGATGTGCTATGTTCTCCTTGGTTATTCAGATTTGCATATGGGATAAGGTTATAAAAAAATTTGAGAGTGAGGAACATATGGACGGATTCTTAAAATGATGGAAAATAGGAAGAAGATAGAAGTGGAGTCCAGTACTAAAATTGAAGAGTTGGATACACATTTTTTGCTGAAAATTCAGCCGGTAATAAATTGATAAGTCATTTCAGAGGGTGTGAAAAAAGGAGGGGGTATTAAAGAAGGAAATTGAAAGATAAGAGTAAAGTAATGGTTGTGAGTGGAGACAAGGTCCGCAAAGAAGCCGTAGTATTTTAGATTAATGATTAAGATGGTCGAGCAGGACTGGAACAAAAGTCCAAATTGAAATATTTGAGGTAAATATAGTAGGAGAAAAGGGAACGAGATGATAGCATGCAGTGTCGATAGAGAAAGTTGTAGAGAATGAGCGGAGAAAAGGATAGCATAGTGCAAATTGTAAATCGATAGGTAGGTGTAAAGCGAAACTAATCAAGATATGAAGTGCCAAGACTAGGGTAGACATTAAACAAATAGAGGGTAATGAGTTAAGGTACCGGTGCTTCAAATGCATAGTAGTAACTATAGTAACATGAGAATAAGAGGTATAGATCTAAAAAAGTACAATGTTTTAGGGATGGACAAATCCTTAGGGAAGAAGAAGCGTGTTAAAGTGGGAGAAAAATTATAAAATATAAAGAATGAAAAAAGGAAGGGTAAATTAAAGGATATTGTTGGTGTGAAAAGAAAGCGGATTAAAAGTGAGAGAATAAATGGAAAGATACGTTGAAGAATGGTAATTGCGTCAATGTGAAGAAAAGAGGGATGATAATCGAAAAGGTGTGGAATAATTAAAGCGGATGTATAAGTGTGGGAAAGGAGAGTGTGTTGGGAATCGGACCGGCTGGGAGACGAAAGAAAAAGTGGATTGAGAGTCAGATAAAGGAATGCACTTGGGAGGAAGAGCAAAATGTGAAGTTTGCAGGAAGAGAGTCAGAGAAGAAGTGCAATAAAGAATAGGAGTGAAAAGGGCGGAGGGAAGGTTTTTATAGTATTTATAGTGTTGAGGGAAGGTTGATAGTTGTGGCCCACCTGAAAGCGGCATTGAACCCAAAGTTACATTTGACGCGAAGATGCCATTAGTGAGAGGTCGACGTCGCGGTGTCCGTGAAGAACGTAGGGTGAATTTTCTGACTGCACGAGTTCACTAAAAAGTATAAAGGGCGGTAAGGCTGGGCGTTCTTTTTCGACTTGCGTCATATTCATTTATTACTTTTCTGTGTTTCCGGTGCATGTTTACGCACCTTACCCCCATTCTTGGGGAGAGGAGGTGGGTGAGAGCAAGATTGAAATGATGATAATAAATAATAAGTTTAGTCCAAAATGTTACAATCAAGGGAGTGACTATAAATTAATTACAAATATGATGACTGTGTATGGTAAAAATACATGACCAATTCTGAAAATTGGGAATTAAGACGGGGTATAATTCATATTGTTAAAACGATTTTCAATCAATTGAACTTGCGTTCTATCTGTCGTTCCAGTAGGGGTATAATTATTAAAAAATGTGACCATGAAAAAAAATATTTAAAGCAAAAATTATAACTAAAATAAATTCAAAAAGTAAAAGTAAAAAACCTTTAAAGTATCAATTAAATTAAAATATATTCAGTACTATAAGGTAATTAGGTTTTTTTTCACCGACAACTTACATTCTTCTTAAAGATAATTTAATGTAATAAAAAAGAGAGATAGGTACCCGTAAAAGGAAATAAAAGTCCTCCATCAACTCAGGATAGAAGTTATAAAGAAAAAGGAAAGTAAAGCCTGATAGAAGGAATAATAGCGAAGAAGCATAGCAGAGAGAGAAGCAAGAAAGAAGAAGCAAAAAAAATAATAGTAGCGCATAATAATGGTAAGCTTCAAGAAAGAAAGAATAAGTAGACACACGACGACATACATACGACCAAAAAAAAGAAGACAAAGCAAGAACGGAGAACGCAAAGCTGAAGAAAGAGAAAAGTACTTCAAGCGCAGAGGATTACCAAGTAATTTTGAACTATTTCTCCTCAAACACACCTATTAGTTCGGCTTGTTTTTCGACATTATGGAATAGGTATACATAAAAGACATATCATACCCGACTAAACAAACACCTCCTTCCTTAAAGCGCTCTTTTAAGCTCCGCGATTTGAGCTTTTACCACAGAATCGTTTAGAGCCGGTAAGAAAGAAGAAAAAAGCACAAATCAATCTTATAACGACCTCCTTCAACAAAAGTCGTATATTCAGGTGATTTAACTTGGATAGAAATAAAAAATTAAAAAGAGAAAAGAAGGAAAAAAAAGAAGAATATATCCGGAGGAAACATAAATAAGTGGAGTCGGATACCAAAGTAAAAAAAAGTAAAAAAACTAAAAAAAAAAGAGTGAAAAGAATAAGAAGAAGAAGGAATAGAAAAAGAGAGAACCAAAAAAAAAATAAAAAATATCTGTTTAGAATTCTTAATAAATCAGGACGAAGAAAAAATGATTTAATGATGCAAATAAAAAAAAGAATTACAAAACTAAGGTAAAAAAAAGAAATAATTTGCCTCAAATGTTTAATGGAGATGAAATGACTATAAAAAAAAAGAAAAGAAAAAACAAAGAAAAAAGAATTAAGAACGCATCTTGTTACAGAGATTTTTAAAAACATACTGAAGTATACTCACAGAAAAACAAGTTGCAATAACATCAAAAGTGTCGCACAAATATATGAGGACCATAAACTCAACCACTGGATATCATAAATATACAATGCCTACAAAATTGGTAGACTGGTATAATGACTGGACAGCAGACCGAGAAACACAGATACTTTTTTCACAAAACGGTGGGAAGGTTACTTTTAAGACAAAGAATCGTGCTAATGGAATATGGGGAACGGCAAAAGAATCAACCGGAGACAAAGAAACAAAGATAAGACAATGTAGAAAAAAAGAAAAGATCAAAATTATAAAGAGAAATAAAGAGAAAAAGACAGTTATAAAGTTGACATATCTAAAATGGGTGTGAGATTTCCAATCACCAATATCAAGGAGAGAAAATACAGTACAGAGGAAGGGGAAAAAAGCGATTTGAATGAAGGGTAAAAAAAAAAAAAAAAAAATAAGGTATGGAAATAGAAGATAAAATAAAAGAGAAAAGGGCGGGTGTAGGTGAGGGGGTGGATGGAAATAAAATTACATTTCAAAAATTAAGAGGAAAAAAAAACAAAATAACCAATATAAATTTTGTAAATTATTTTTTTGTTTAGCAAAAGACGACTAGACACTAGGCAGAGTGGATGTTGCCCAAAAACCCATACAATGGGCTAATATACATCCTCCACCTCTTTCCCCTTTTTCCAATCTTTCCACGCTTTCAACGGTTGTGTCCCACATAAATTTTATTCCATCGTGCTATTAAAAACAAAAACAATTAAAATTAGTATATTTAATATTAAATATATATGATATGTTACATTTATGCCCATTCAATACGAGCGCTAAAAAATACATTGTTACCGCCGCGTTTTTAAAGCTTCGCTAACGTTTCGCTAACGTTTCGCTAACGCTTCAATAATATCAACTTTTTTGCAAAAATATGTGAAGCTCTTCCTCCTAATATTTCATATAGGTGAGGGGGGCTTCCCGAGGAAGAGAAAAAAAAAACAACAATTAAAATTAACATAATACCAATTAGGACGACAAATAAAATCTTCTTTAGTCTGGCTGCATTTAAAATCCGAGGACCAACTTGTGTTTTGACAAGACGACTTAGTGTCCAATACCGGAACATCTAATTAAAAAAAAAATTAGTTATACTGCAACAAAAAACAAAAAAAAAAAAACATGAGTATTCTTAAAAGTCGTTTAAAATCCAGTGATCAATATGAAGGGTTCAGAGTTAAAATGGACCAATTCAACAAGCTACTTCGAGTCAGAGACTATAAATTAAATTAAAATTGAAATATTCAGAGTTACGTTAATCTAAAAAAAATGCCACAAATCTGGCTGTCAATAGACCAAAAAATTTAAGGAAACCATGAGTGTATCATATATTTCCACTGAAAAAAATGACTAAAGTTTTAATTGTGTGACGTAAAGCTACCGATATAGTAAGGGTCAAGGTTCAAAACCCCCATTGCGGATATTGGATCCGAAGCAAGAAGAAGAGAGTAAGCAATAAAACACCATATAAGAGAAATGATTCCAATATTCAGTCGAATAGAAGGCACAAATGACACGTGGAAGGTTAATAAAACATTATAAACTTTTAAAAAAAAAAAAAAGATAAAATAACTTGGAGAATAAATATATGAAAAAAAAGTTGGAAAAAGGACAGAACTAGTGTCGTATACTAAAAGGAAATAATTAAAATATATACTGAACGCATAAAACGAGTTTCATATATACTCACTGTAAATCTGGATAGAGGAACGTGATTAATTTACTAATATAATATTTATAATACTACAATCAATTAAAACATAAAAATAGACAAGCTATGGATGAGATAGAAAACTTTGGTATCAAATAATTTAAATCGAACACATTTATAAACAATTAATCAAAACCAAAGATGCAAACTACCCTATCAATATCTTAAGTATGAAAAAATGCTACAAGTGATAAAAAATGAGGAGAAGTTTTTCATTTGCTTTCTATACGCTTTGCACAGAAAAGGGAAATACCATTTAAGCCTGACATGCAATTGGAAATAACTTCAGAAATAAAAAAATGAACTCGATCAAGTTCTCAAAAGTGGAAAGAGCTAACTAAATAATTAAGCTAGAAAACACAGGGAGAAAGCGTTTAGTCGGTATTACAATCAGGAAGTGTTGCGCGTAAGAGATTGGTAAACTGACTATTGTGAGTGTGTCTGACGAACTTGGTTCCGAACGTGAAAGTGTCAATGTAGAAAGGGTCCCGCAGTATGGACCAGGCTTTAGAATTTCTATTTTCTAGGCTCTACCGGAAGGATCGAGGCAAGAAAGAAGGGCAAAAAATAATGTAAACAAAAAAAATAAAATAAAAAAAAAAAAAACAAAACATAAATAATTAATAAAATACTTACTCTATAGATTGTCTTCTTTCACACGACTCTCGTCCGAGAAGCACAGAGAGGTACAAAAAGAGAGAGCGTATGTGAAGAAGAAAGAAAGAAGAAAAGAAAGAAGAGACGTTAAGTAAATGCAAGCACCACTATTGGCAGACAAAAGAAGAAGAAGAAGAACGCTATTTATCAAAAAAGCATCTTTTAACGAATCAAAAGTCTACTACGTAAAGAAGTTAAACGACAAAGATTAAATACCCGAATAACCGAAGAAATACCATAATCTTAAAAACCAATCAAAGTATTTATAAGAAAAAAGGGAAAAGATAAATCCTAAAATATAATAATATCTTAAGAAAAGGACAGAAGTATAAAAAGAAGCAGCCTCAAAACAGCCTAGAGGATAGGACGAAGTAGGAAGAAGAACAGGATGAGTAGGGAGGCAATAGGAAGAGAATTAGGGGTAATAGAAGTAGCGCGAATGAAAAGACAGGAAGAAGAAGAAGAGGAAAGCCTACGAAATGCCCAAGAAAGAAGAAGCAAGACAGAAGAAGAATCTATGGTAGGCATATCAAATGGTTCACCGTGAACAAAGGTAGGAATAGGAAAAGCGATGCCCGAAGAAGGAAAGATGAGTGCGAAAGAAAAGAGGGCCTAACCAAAAAAAGTGACTAGAGTAAATGGAAAGTTAAGTTTACCAGAAGAAGAAGTCTATAGAAAAAAGGGTGGCAAGAAAAAAAAAAGAAAGATTCTTAATAATGAGATAGGAATGAAATGGAAAAATTCCCCCCAAGCCTTTCCCAAGCCACCACCCACGGAAAGAAGACGCACAAAATAGCGCCAAAGACCAACCAAAAAGACCAGCCCCAGCCCCCAAAGCAGCCAAGACTTGACTATTTCTCGAGATAGTTAAAGATAACACAGCCTTTTAAATTAACAGAGTCAAAGTTCATTAGGGAGCTTCATCATGCCTTCAGTGAGGATGACGGCAGGTACGAACATTAATTGGCAGTGCAACGTTACATTAAGGGAAGATTTCCTCACAAGACCTTTATAGGAGGATTAACGAAAATCAATCAGCTAGCTACAGGTATCAACTTATACAGTTAAGAAAAAAGATGGAAGACTTTTTTGAAAATCAAAAGATATACTCTAAAAAAACTGTAAAAAAAGATTTAATACGAGAGTAAATAGCTGAAATAAAGTAAAAGAAAAAGAAATTTGGAGTTAAAGTAAGATAAGAGATAAGATAAGAAAAGGTAAAGATAAGGTAAATATAAATATAAAGTAAAGATATAGTTAACTATAGAAGTATAAAGTATAAGAATAACAGAAGATAAGAAAAAAAATAATAATATACAAGCACAAACCCTAAATAAGCTTTCCCAATATAAGAATAATTAAGAAGATAAATAATAAATAAAAGAAGAAAAGAATATAAAGTAGATATATATTAAGTAAAAAGATAGAAGAAGTAATTAGTGATAAATAGTAATAGTCAAGAAATGATAATAAGTTAATATAATAATAATAAGATACTTATTAAGTATAATAGAAGAAGAAGAAAATTCACAAGAACCGCACTTAAAGAAAAAGAAAGAAAAGTACAAAAAGAAAGAAAAAAGAATATATAGTTTATAGAAGAAAAAAAAAGAAAAGAAGAAAGGGAAGGCGAGGGAAAAGAAAGCATTACATCAATTTATTTATAAAAAGTCTTAAACAAAGAATTAATGATTTATTATTATTATTATTATTATTATTATTTATTAAAATAGTTATAATTTTAGAAGAAGACATAGAGCTATTAGGATTACTAAAATAATAGTGACATATATTTGAATGTAAAGAAGATTTAATGAATGTAACTGTTATCTCTTTTACTTAGTGTAAATGTGAATTTATTTTACTATTTGATAGTGGATAAAGTCACCCATTTATATCATCATATGTATTATTATGTGTCCTATTTACCATAGATGCTAATAATTATTAATATAAGGTTCCTTAGGCATGTTTACTCAACTATTCTTATTTAATAATGAACTACATATATAAATTTGAGCTTTTCAAACTATATTTATTTATTTTAAAATTTATTAATTTCACTATTTAGGATAAATTCCGATAAAAACATTGTATATATCTATGGTGACAATATCAATTAATATAATGAATTAAGATTCTTAGATAGATTATATTATTTTTATATATATATATATATATTAGTATACTTTACATTAAAAATTGTAGGTGATTTTTATATTAAACATTTTTTGGAAGCCAGCAATAAGAAATTAAACTTTGAAATAACTTTTCACAAAAACCTTTTTAAGCATTTACTTACTCTAGTTATGTTATATATGTGTGTGCACGCAGTTGCGGATACGAAGTACCTGATATAGCACGAATTTCTAAAACCCCAAAAGTGAGGATAGTGGTCAAAAACATCTTTGGCAAAATATTTCCGGCATGAGAAAGGGGAAATCAGTTATTAACTGGCGGGGGGAGTCGCAAGGGGCACCGCCTAACATAATATGTTCTTCTTCTTTTGCAAGTGGTTGTGAGCTATTTGAATAGACGTGATAAAAAGTCGTGGAGGGAAGTGAGTGCAAAAACACCTCTGTGAATAGCGTACCATGAGGTGGCACATGGGAAAGCAGTAGACAAAAGGACTTGCTTTGGTTGCAAGGGAAACACGGACTTTTGGCGATGAGTTTTATAGGGCTTCAGTTGCCGTTCACCGATTTTAGGGCTTTTTTGGTTATTAATTGTGGTCTAAAATCTTTCTATTTTGGAGTGACTTTTTACTTTTTTGGTCCAGTGGCTTAATGATCTGTGAGGGATATGTTACAACCAAGGGTATTTTCCAAATTCAGAAAAGTGGAAACTGAGAGTGTCGCACCAATCTGCAGAGTTTACCACCGAAGATCTATGTATGTCAAGAAGAAAGAGATATATTAGATGTCTGTTGATTCGTGTTTACTTGAATCGACAATCTTCCTTGCGACTGTATAAACTAATTTCTTTGCGTCTATCTTTTTTTGATGGATCTTCGTGCCATGCACCTGCATGATGCACTGCCCACCTGCACAGGTTAAGTTATCATGTTTTTGGTCCCGCAATTAGTTAGTTAATTCATCTGTCTTTTCGTGAAAGGCTCCTGTGGGCTTTTCTGTTGGTTGCTGCAGCTATTGCTGGGTGTTTTGTGTTTATGATGCGTTCTATTTCGAGCACTGCGGAGTCCAGCACAAGTCCCTTGCGTAGTGGTAATTGCGATTCCTCAGAAGGGCTTATGAAACTCCGTACCACCTGTGGTACCCTCATCGATGTTAACGATTCGGGTGTTCTTGGTGAGCTTTCTGGTCTTTGCTTTTCTGGACTTTCCCCCTTCCCTTTATCTTCTTCACTGTTGCTATCAGACTCATTCATTAAGTTTTTTTCAATTTATCTTCCACCCGAGGTGGTTGGGGGGATGCGTTCTCCTTACTCTGTGACGGTCATTCCTTTGACCATTGCGCGTTACTAGCGCTTAGGGCGTGGGAGTGTTGGCAGAGTTGTATTCTACGGTTCGTCATACTTCGAAGTAGTTCCCAGCGCTTACCTTACGGATTTTAGCTCAGTTTAGCCTTACCTGATTGTATTTGCCAGTATGCTCTTAAGACCTTTCCTGGATACAAATATAGTGTCCCGTTCTTGTGTGAGGGTGATGGGGCTTAACAGCATTCATCATACGTAGTGTGGACAGAAGTAGGCCGTTTGTCATCTTTGTGGATTCTGCCGATTCTCATGACCCATAGCCTAGACCGTCACGCACTAAGCGCCCACCCGCCACCCACCCGGCAAAAAAGAGAGAGGCAAGATGAAAGTATAGAGACTTGACCAAAATTGATCATTCATTGACGAATGAACCTTGGAAGATGAAGAGAAATAGAGAAGAAGACAAAGAGTATGTATAGAGACTGATCAAACATAACTATTTAAAAAGCGGAGATTGGGATGATATAAGACTCTACACATGAGTAACATGGTAGTATATACTCCAGAAATCGAGGACATAGATTTATTTTAAAATGTGTGAGGATGAAGAGAGGGTTTTATAAAATATTAAACAAGGAAGGAATTTTTTGC
The DNA here is from genome assembly GCA_015478945.1 of Trachelipus rathkii. Classification (NCBI taxonomy): domain Eukaryota; kingdom Metazoa; phylum Arthropoda; class Malacostraca; order Isopoda; family Trachelipodidae; genus Trachelipus; species Trachelipus rathkii. The sequence goes on along the minus strand of JABUQX010071441.1, from coordinate 57,151 downwards.
ATCTGGTGAGAATGATATTGATAGGCGAGTATAAGAGGTCCTACTTTCCCATTTTCAATGCGCCCGTTGAAAGTCCAATTAATTTAAAGTGATATTTTGTTTATGTTTTAATTCCATCCGAGTCTGGGATTTTTACTTGGTAGAGGTGCAGATCTAAAATTTTGCTGCCTCAATGTTGCGGGCCGATAAAAAACATCAGTAAATCGATTCCTAGACCGGCTAAACGACCCGTGGAACCTAAAATTGACCCCTTAACCTAACGAACACCTTACAAGCCCCAAAGTTTAACCCTAAATTCGTACTCTATACACCATTTTCTCTTACGGGGATGGTACACATATCGCACCTTTGACAATAAATCTCACTATTATTAGTATGTTAGATGTAGATAGGGTTATATTATACTATACTATGGTTATTTATATAGGTATATAGTATATAGGTATAAATTATAATATACTGTATTATAATCATTCTAAGCACCGTGTCTATTTTATGATTTACTATATTACATATTAATTATATTTATTAATTTGATCTTATTATTTTGTTATGTGGTTATTTATTTTTTATGAAGCTTGATTATTAATAGGAGTTAAAGGATAATGAGGCTGTTGTGAGTCAGCATGTGATCCAAAGACTATGCTTGAGCGCGCGATTCAGTTTCCATTTCTTCATTCCGTTGTCCAGTTTGTAACTATTCGTTATGATTATTAATTTGGGCATTGTGAAGGATTTTGGATTTTCGGTTTAATTAAAGTGTTTGAGATGACGCGATCTTGCTTATAGTCCGAGAGGGGTGTGGGGGAGGGGAGCTAGTCGAAAATACTGAGACCCCTCTGCGTCGTTTCTTTTTTTTCATTGTATATGACTTGTCGCTGAGTTAAGGAGAAAAAGGTGTGGGGGAACCTGAAAGCAATTTTTATAGCTTGCAAATCTTTATGTAGAATTATGATAGTCGGATAGACTGGTTTAGTGTGTAGGGAATTAGATGGCATAATAAAGAAAACTATTTCATGCCCTATGTGTTATTTTTTGTGCTGTTTTATCTCCCCCGTATCCATCTTTGTAATTGGGCCTTTAGGGTTCCCGAGTGATGGAAAAGAAAAGATACTATTATTGTTCGTCCCTTCAAATTGGGTGATGATAGAAATCCTATAAGGTGTAGAAATTGCTGAGGTTTTGCTTAGTAGAAGAAATTTCTTAACAACCACATTTAATCCCCCGAACTTTCCCCAAGAAGAAGCCTTGATTTTTTCAAAGTTTTTTTCCATATGATGAGATAGTCTTAGCAGTCTTCTCTGACCTCTGGTTTCTGCATCATCTGACTTATCCTTCAAAGATTTTTTCACGATGAAATCAACTTGTTCGAGCCAGGACAATTTTTAAAGTATAGCACTGACAAATTCTGTGAAATTTCTTCCCTTCGTAGGCTTCTCAAACATTTTTGATGGAGGTGGACGGAAAAATGGGTAGAGCTTCCTGTAGAATTTGTTCGACCAACCGGAAAGCTTAGTAAAATCCTTGTGCAATTTATCATGAATTAGAATAAAATTTTCTAATATTTTGCGTGTTTATGGTTTTTTTGATTAACAGGGCGTAAGAAATCTTTTTGCTTATTACTCAAAATACGTGGCTATTTTATTTTATCGTGTGTGCGGGCTGAAACTTAAAACATCCCTTATAGCTTTTTCTTAACTCTTCCATATTATTTTATTAGTGTTAGGATGCTTCATCTATCAGCATATTTTAATAATTAAATAATTTGAATATATAATGTAAATAATAATGGGTGAATAATAATTAATAATAATGAATTTTTATTAATAAATAAATAATATAAGTTAAGGAAAGCAAATAATTTAAGATAAATGAGATTATATATATTTCTAGGACCATAGAGGACATAGAGATTACGATTGAGTGAGTTTGAGATAAGCGGTGTCAGGATTAGTTGAAGGGTACCGGAGTGGCCTAGTCACAGAGAAAAGGAATCTATAATATGAAGAGTTTAATGAGTGAAAAGTAAAACGCTTACAAAAGCGAAAGTGAGAAGAAACAAAATGAAATCATGGTTCCTCACAATATATTTTAATATTAATGAAGCTTTGTGAGAATACAGACGGTTAGAAAAAGGTTGTTTGACCAAGGAATTTAAATGGATTGGGTATAATTAAGTATTAGGCCTTAGTGGAGATGGTTTCCCAAGTAATTGAAATTTTCGCATGGCGAGAAGGGAGTATCGCCTGAGTTGGGGAGGCCGAAGTCGTGGTTTTCCAACCTATTAAATATTGGTCCGGCGGTGTAACGAACAATGATTGTCTCTATGATAAATATGATATATTAAAGAATATATAAATAAAGTTAGTTTATATATCATATAGAAAAGAGTTGCTTTATTGGCAGTAACTAATATTGTAACTAAATCAGAGATTTAGACTGACTATTGGAGATTTCCATTATATAAAAGAAGAGAAGATAGTTGTGGAAATAATTAATACTGGGGGCAAAATAAGTTGCACGTAATTAACCTGTTAGAATGTAATGATGGGCAGGTTTTAGAAGGTATTGGTTTGATAATGAAAAGAGAAATATTGCGTGTCGGAGGCCAAAGTTCCTCCGTGTCGCGCTCTTGGATTAGAAGAATGATTGTTAAATAAGTGGCAAATGCAAGTGAAGTGTTCATCACTTTTGGAGAATATAAAAGGGGTCCTGAGTTAGAGAAAGTAATTGTCTGAGATTGGTTTTGAATAAATATAAGGGGTTCATTCTGTGTATATGTTTGGGATTATGAAGAAGGGAACCCGGGGAAATGGTGGTTTCCCAGAGCATCTGAAATAAACTTGCATGGTAAGGAAATATAGTGTTAAAAAAGTACTTCTCTTTTTTTGTACATCGTTCCAAAGATATTTAAAGTAATTATTATTTCGCTTGTTAGCTTTTTTTGTTAATAATAATAATAAATAATTAATGAGATAATAATTATTGACATAATAATAATAATAATAAATGGAAATTGAAGATGAGATAATAATGAGATAATAAAAAATAAACTATTAAAATTCCGAGTATGAATAAGTGTGATGTGAAAGGACCTATAGTCTTGGAGTCACAGCCAATAACAGAAGTGATCTATATACATTATTAGCTATACCGTACCCTGTGTAATGTCATAGTAGTGACATGAGCCCTATCACGAGATTCATGGAGTGAATAGACCTTTTGTTAAGAATAGAGAGAGCTACTTACGAAAGTCTTTATAGATCAAAGCCAAATGCTGTCTTTCTCATATGAATAGTGGCGACCTGACTCCCAAATCTTAGGTCGTGTGGACCCAAATGTGGTGGTTCTCTCTTATAGAGATCGGCGTGGGAGTGAGGGAAAAAAAGAATTTTGATTAAAACGGAGAGGAATGAAATGTTAATTAGAGAGAGTTATGTTGGCGTTTTATGTTAACAAATATAGTACCAAAAGGGCCTAGATAAATTGAATGAATTTATTGAGTGCCACATCGAGGGGTTTCTGCAGTTGAAGAATAAAGAAAGTAACCCGGTTTGAGATGCGTCTTTTTCCCAAATTTGCGTCATGGCTTGAGAAGGTAACATTGTGGTACAAAGATTAAATGTCTCCATAATTATAAGAGTAAGAGACGATGAATAATAATTGGGAGATAAGTAAGAATTTAATATATAGATGTTAAGTAGAGATAATATATGATAGATGTGTAGAGTAATGATAATATTATTACTCCGGACCTATACCGAATAAATCATCCAATAGATAATAATAAATAATAGAAATATAAACTGAATAAATTAATAATTAAATTAAGATAAATAAAATAAAAGATTAATATGAATAATAATAAGTTAAGGATTGACAGCAACTCATGCCTTAACTCTTAGAGTATTAAACGAAAGTAGTTAATCTCTCTCAAAAGCCATCTTGAAGGAGAGTGTGAGCGAAATGGTGTGCGAACAGATGTGAGTTTGACAAGGAGGGTCCTCCTCCGTAGTAAGTAAATGGGCGCTTGCACCACTATCGGACAATGGAGGTATTTACGTATATACCAATTCCTAAAATAAGACAAATATACCACCCTTGATCTTTGAATCAGATAATTTGGGAAGCAAAAGACGTAATTCCTAAAATGCTTCTCCTCCGTGATTTAAAACTTTCCCAATTCTCATCAATCCAAGTTTAGTATGAAGTAGAGGTAATAAAACGTTGTTCAACTCAACTAACGGCTGTCTGAACCAATGTGCAGCCGGAACGACGAAGAAAAAAAGAAAGGTCATGTATATCAAAAATTTGCCATTATATTTAATATTTAAAAAGATGATAGAGAAATAAATGAAATGGACACTCCGAAAAAGGAAAAAAAAATGCCCAAACTGCTACCCTGCTTCCTACCAAACAAGTTGGGGTATATATCTTTCATGGGGTAGTTAGAAATGGCGGGAACTTAGATCCTTTTAATTAGTTCCCCCGTCCGCCAGGGTTTCCAATCAAGAATAACAAGCAACTCTCCTATTCAAAAACAACTTGGGCTATTCCTGCGAACACCTAGGGAAAAGGCGTGGGCGGGAAAGGCGGGGCCTTCTCCCCACCGCGAATTCAAAAAAAAAAATAAAAAGAAGTATGCGTTTATAAATCTAAAACTAATTCTCTTCCCTTTGTAGAAAGATCAAACAAACAAATGTGGAAAAAAATAAACAATATGCCAAAATGTTGGTGAATATAAAAGGACTCAAAAACTTGCCAAGGGTTCCAAAATAAACTAGTGAAAACTGTTGTTTAGAAACAGATTGGTTTTATAAGTTTAATGGGGGAAAGCTAAGTTTCATAAGAATCCCGAAGCGTATTTTCGCGAGAGGTTCACCATATGGGTAAATTATATAGAGTAGGCCAACCATAAAGCGAACCAGTAAAAAATCCCACTCCACAACCACTCCCTAGCTTTAGCCCATCTTTAGCGGCTAAGATAGAATAATTGGTAAACAAGTCTATAAGGCGCTTACCTTTTATGAGCAACGACGTCGAACCCCGAAGAGTAACAAAAATAAATTACCCGGCTAAGAACTGCCCCTTCAAAAACTCCATTGACCTGACCTCTAGGCTCCCATATTGCAATCAGGACTATATGCTCCATACCCAAACATAAAGCCCCATGAGAAGAAACAAATTAAGTTTTGTCGCCTAAACCGGGCCTATATATAGAGTGTATATTTATATTAATAAAATATATAATGGAGGTAAAGTTAAAGGATTGATTTGACAGAGCGCATAAGAAATTATAAAAGATCAGTAGATTAAAGATTCCTCATTGTACTAGAGTATAGGTGCAGCTGTAAATGATAGCATAAAAAAAAACTTAGACTCCTATTTGCTTTTCTAAGAATACCCTTCTTAACAGTGTATATAAATAATAGTATATATATATATAGCTAAGCTGAAAATGGAACCATACCAAAATAGTAGACATAACAAATACTATCAATGCAAAGTGCAGATAGTAATAAAAATAATCCCAAATTAATATATTCTTACCACGTGGTTCAGCAACGCGGGTTGGGTATCGTGAATTAGAGAGTTACCACACAAAGTTAATAACAAGAGACAGAATTGAAGAGCGATCTCCCAATATACAGTCGATTCTTAAAAGACCATAGAAATTGCTGCAATACATAGTCTTTAAAATGATAAATAAATAATAAATATTAATAATAATTAAATTAATAAATAATTATAAATTAATAATAATTATATTAAATTAATTAATATTATTTTATTTATAATAAAATATTAAAATGAATTTTGTTTTTAAAGTAGATATTTCGTTTTTTATACCTTTTCTTCATTTCAGGATAGGAAAAAAAAAAACGATTCCTTCTTCAAGTTTCATTTTTAGTATAAATATATTTTTGGATAGAAAGCAGTTGTGTTAGTTTGAAATTTTATTTGTTAATAAAAAATATTAATGAAAATTTTTAATTCTGATTAAAAAATCTGAAAGCTACTATAAAACAATTCATCGCCTTTTTTTCGTGGCAACAACTTATTTTAATTTTGTTTATTAATTTATATTAAATCTTTTTTTATAAATTTATTATTTAATATAAATATCTATATCTTATAATAAATAATAAATTTAAAACATATAAATAAAAACATAATCTAAAAAAAAATATATATATATATTATTATATATATATATATAGGATTATAATATATGTATATTAATCATTCACCTTACCTAATTTTGTCCAGAAGATGGATATATACTAAGTATATATGAGTTATGTGATATAAAATGTAATGAAATATTTATTATTATATAGGTGATGGCTAAGTGAATCTAAATTATATATCTTTAAACACTAGTATACGATAGTATAAATATAATTTCCTCAATATATAATATATAATAGTTAAGTAGTAGTAATTTATCTTTGGGTATGCAGGATTCTAAAAAATCACAACAATCCATTGTGCTGTATAATATCTGGAGCAAATAAAAAAAGGTACTCATATCGTCTCTTTTTTTTTCTCATAAAATTAAATACCTAATTAAAACATTTTGTGACAAACTTGAAATAGTCACGTCTGATAGCAACACTGAAGTTCCTTTTTTTTTTTTTTAATAAAATTATGTTGTGAAAAAAAATTTTTACAAAGTAAATTTTTTGGGTAGAACTAGGGCCGAAGTTGGGGCAGGATTTTCTGGTACCTTCAGGGTTTCTTCACCTGGACCTATTTTTGAAAATTTTTTTTTTTGTTTAGATTTAAAATTTTTTTTTTTTTTTTTTTTTTTAACGTTGATTTTTGTTGTTTAATGTAAATATATATAAGTATATATTATATAATCATATATATATATATATAGATTATGATATTTATATATTGCAGGGAGAGTTACACGGCATACTCGAACGAATGGAAATTACAGCCTCTCCATTTTTTAATGGTGAGTGTGGCTTTCTCTTTTGCCGTTCATATTCTTCCACACATTCATCCTCCCAGGCCAAACATTATACTAACCACCATTTATACCACCCATATCATTATACACAATGATTAAAGTACACACGCCCACTTCTATGATAACACCTGTTACAGACAATCCCCTACTACTGCCCATATCCCCTGTGTGGCGGAAGGAGAAAGAGAGATTATCCCACAATCATATGTCGTTTCTCTCACAACTCCAAGTCTCTCTCATGGCGTGTTCTTTCTGTTAGAAGGTTCGCACTAAAGGGCGGCCCTCTCTCTCTTCCTCTCTCTTCTCTCTCTTCTCTCTCCCTCTCTCCTATCTTCTTCTTCTCTCTCTCTTCTCTCTCTCTCTCTCTCTCTCTCTTCTCCTCTCCTCTCTCTCTCCTCTCTCCTTCTCTTCTCGTCTCTCTCTCTCTCTCTCTCTTCTCTCTCTCTCTCTTCTCTCTCTCTTCTCTTCTTCTCTCTCTCTCGTGCCGTCCCGGCTTCATGCTTGTCCTCCTGTCTCGCCTTCTGTCCGTCTTCCTCTCCGCCTTCCCTCCTCTCTCGCCCCACTACCAACCTTATCTTTGCTAGAATGCTGTTATCCGCGCATTATGCTTCTGGCCGGACGATGGTTCGTGATCCGCCCCATTAAACGACTCTTACTAATTTTCGGCGATATTGCCTTCATGTAACTCGTCCTTTTCTTTCTCCATGGATCATGCGTAATGTCAGTTACGAAATTAAATGTCTTTCTTGAGGAAGAAGAAGTGGACAGATTGGTGCTTTCTTCTCGATGTATTCTTTTCCAGAAATGCGGCCAAATTTTGAGTTGCCTCGCTTGTTGACTGAAACAAAGTATCTGCAAAAGAAAAAAGACTGGTGAAACTGAGTTGGCTGTTAGAACATATGCGAAATGTGTGCGTCTCTCCTGTGCTCTGCTGTGTCGGTCCTATCGAGAATGATCGGAGAGGGTGAGCTCTCTGAGACCAGCGTCCAGTTCTTGCATACTTTTCGATGCGTCATGCTCGTTGATCCTCTGCTCGGTACAACCTCCTATGGCTTAGACTCCTTTGTGGTTCGTGCTCGAGTTCTTCTAGCAATTCTCCTAATGGTTTAAAAACAAAACATCAAATACAGATTAGGTTGCATAGGTTCAACGGTTGTGCTGTGGTTGCGTGCAAACGTCCATCGCGGTGTTCATCTGCTCTTGCGATGTCGCGCACACTTGATAACTAATTCGTAGCAGTACGATTTCTCTTTTGGTCTCCGATATATTCTTGAAATCGATATGTCTCTCTCCTGTGGCATCGGCGCTCTCTCTCTCTCGCTCGTCTCAAATGGCCGCCAGTATACAAGATTTATTACTCGGCCTCCCGAAGTAAATGAGCTAAAACTCAAGCCCTCATCCAAACGGCCAGTATAAAGCTAGACGGGTGACCAACAGGACTGAGGAAAAACGTTACTCTATGAATTTCATATAAAATTAGTAATATTAGCATTAAAAATAAGCTAGAAAAAAGCTATAAATCAATTAAAAGTTTAACTAAAAATTAAGACATTTCTCCCTAGCATGATATATAACATCTTTGTGCAATTATACAAGACTTGCCAAATTAGTTTTGGTGCATGTTTATAAATACCCTAAAGTGTTTAAAAAATATTACAAACGTATCAAGAAGAATATAATAATAACAATTAATCACATTTAGATAAAAGAAAACGAACTCTTCGACGGCCATATTGTTAAAACCAACATCTATCGATCCATTTTCGACCGCTCTTTTGTGCGAATGTGTGTGTGTGAGTGTGTGCGTCTACTGAATTGATATGACTCTAAAATGGCCGGTCTTTTTTATATAGGATATTTACAAATAATGTGTATTTAAAAGTATTATAGTAATAAGGTTAAAAAAATAAACTCCATATGCATATTAAACTATGGATACCTAATTCCAGGCAAATATAGTAAAAAAACGACTTCTAAGAGCGGCGAACTACGTGATAATTGAGCCGATATACCGTCAACTGATCCACTGTATCCGGCCTAATCCACCACAGTTTAATTTTACATCCGTGAGATATCGCCGAGATTCACTCTTTATCCGGCCCGTATACTTCGAGATAATCTACTTTCCTTAGATGCGTTCTTCATTTATTTTTGGAAAAATTCAAAATAATTTGAATATCGAGTTTGTCTATTGCTTATATATTTATAGAGAGTCATATAAAATTTATTTAATATATTTATATATATATTATATATATATATATTATATTATATTAATATATATATATATATAAATTATATATATAATATATATATAAATATATATATAAATATATATACTGTTAAAATTTTACTTTATGATAATATAATATTATATTATTTTATTCATCATTTATGTTACGTCAATACATATTTTATCTAAAATTTGTGGCGACACGTTCATAAATATATTCATTATAACTAGCTTAAAAAAATTTATATAAATAAAAATAAGTGTTTTTCAAAATTTTTCTTAAATACTTTAGTTTTTGTTATTATTACTATTTACAAAAACTTTTAAAATACAATGCAAAAGAACCGATTTTTCAGTGTGAATTGCCCACAATAACAAAGATGGCCAACGGTAAAATTTGTATGACATAATTTGCATTCCATCTGAAATCCATAATGTTTTAGATAAGAATATCTTTATAGCATTTTCGAAATATATAAGGCATTTTCCTAACTGCAATTCCGCAACATTATTTCAATTATCGGCAATCATCCATTAACGCATATTATATTTTGATATTCCGACAATTGCGGAATTGCGGAACTAAATTGCGGAAACGGCCCATTCGCCTATATAATATATAATATATATTATATATTAATTTTATATATATATTAATATACTTAAAATATATAATATAATATATAGATATATTATTAATTATATATATATACTATATATTATTATATATAATATAATCATATATAATATATAAATATAGATATTATTAATCATACTATATATATAAATATATATATATATATATTATATTATATATATTAATATATATTATATTAATATATATATATATATTATATACTATATTATATATATAATTTAATATATATATATTATTTAATTAATATAATATATAATATATATATTACAGGCGTATCTCACGAGTTATGTTACAGCCACGAGTATCACGATCATAAGGATGTTTAAGTAGAATGTGTGAATATAGTTCATTATAATTTCATTAGGAGATGAATTTGCCTGTGTCGCGGCACGCTCACAATACGAATTATCCCGCACACAAACATTTAGAAGTCGAATTGGCATGATATATTCTTTTATGGCTTCTGTGAAAATGCCGTTAAAAAATGAGATGGCTCCTCTCATCTCACATATTTGATAACGTTGTCTTCCAGCAATTACCATAAAAAAACTCAGACAGTCATCTGGTAGACATCATAGCCTACAATAAAGCCGAACGTTGTCAATGCTGAAAAATCATTAAGGTTAATACAAATATGCATATCCAAATAGTATTTAAAATATCGATACAGCTAACAAAGGAATTAAAATTAAAATACCTAATGCATACCCTTTTAGATACATTGGATATGTACTATGTAGCCTTAAATAAATACGGCCATTGAATGTTACAACAATACAGCTATATTCTTGGCAGGTTATATTAGTCAACCTACAAAATTATGTGAGCGTAATAAAGTGTGTATAGTTAAAACGATAATTCAGCAGTGGTTATGTTTAGTCAGAGCCATACATTGGTAGCATAGCCCCGGACCAGAACGCATGACGAAAAGCGTTGACATGTTTTTGAGGTATTATTACGCAAAAATAAACAATAAAAACAGAATTCTCACAGAGCTGCTCCAGAATATGGACAACGTTATCCCACATCGACGACCGCAGCCACATGAGCAAATTCCATTAGAGTTTACATTGAACGTTTTGAAGTTAATTAACAGTCGATATCACCCTCATACAACGACGGGCGTCGTGTCCGTACATCGACGGTCGAACTGTAGACGTTTCTGCATATACACCCATTAGAAAATCTCAACGCCCTCATTACGGCAGCTAGTTCGTCTGGGAATTATCGATAGAGAACCATACGACAGATTCGTTTGCAGTACAGCAATTGAATCAATAGACCATACATTGGCATGGTTAGCATCGTGAGACCAAAAAGTGATAGGATGGAGATTCCTGCGCTGTCATGATTCTTCTAATGGATGTACGCGCTTATGGAAAATATCTTATATGACCGATTTATCTCGCTCATTTTACATAACGGTCAGTAATAACAGGTGAATTCAACATTGGCGGAACAAACCCCAATAAAATTCACTAACCCATCACCAGTTTCATTACTCAGTCAACGTTATGCTGGTTATAACTCCTAGTAGTGATTATCGGCTTAGTCTTCGAGGAAATTTGACTCAAACAGCGTTTACCATCCATTTCCTCAGACCGTCTTGTTACTTCCATGAGTGTGATTATATACCTTAAGAAAACAACAGAAATATATATATTAACTAGCTAATGATGGGCCCCATCACATAATGCAGCTATAGTGACGACCACCTCGACAGAACCTTCTGGAAATGATCGAAGATCTGTGTATACAGTTCCATGCACTGTGAGCGCTGTTACACCCGTACTTAACACCACTGGACATTTCATGTGTGTATCTCAAAAATACGTGCACCTGAATTCCATGACCCAGTAACTCGCCAGATGATCTTCGCACGTCGAATACAACGGCGAATTCATCCGCGTCAGGTCATTGCATGCAATTGAAAACCTGACGCCTCGAGGGACCTGATAGGCATTATTTAGCGTGGATGGAGCGTCTTCGAACAACATTTGTAAATACGTATGTACAGTGATGACACCTTACGTTTTCTCCTTGCTATGCTGAGATAATTCATAGTGTAATCTTTATTATTACATTAACAACATTATACATTACATATATCTGATATTTTATGAGCTTGATCTTAGAATACCCGTTTTCTTCACCTGTCACATTCACGTTTTAAATAACTATTGTTCTGGTACAGTGAACGCGTTAGATGGTTACATTGAGTGAATTGAAAACGTAACTATCAAAAACAGAGAGAAGAGCCTACCTCATTTTTTATTGAGCATTTCACAGAAAGCCATAAAAAAAGTGATATCCTCCCCATTCGAACTTTCTGTTTCTGCTCGGTTTCGTATATTTGCGCGTGTGCCAGACACCAATACTTAAACATATCCCAATCCTCTTAATAATTAAAATAATTCGAACTCATATTCTTACACATTTTACATGCTTAAACTCCCGATACTGATGATATCATATACACGCGAAACATAACTTGTGATGACACCGTTATAGAATATATATATAATAATATATATATATATATATTATATATTATTTATATATTAAGATAATAATATTAATAATATATAATATATATATATATAAAGAATATTATATATTATAATATTATATATTTAATATATATAATATATTAATTTATATATAATATATATTATAATTATTTATATTATACTATATATATATATATATTAATAATATATATAATATAATATAATAATATAATAACTAATAATATATAATATATATATATATAATTATATATTATATACTATATATATATTATATATATATAGAATATATATATTATATATATATATATATATATAACTATATATATATATTATATATATAATATTTATTGTTTTTGTTAAAGTTTTGTTCAGGACTCCTCATATTATTCTGAACTAATATTCTATTTTCCAAAAAATGTTGAAAAATCTATATATGCATATTACTATTATTGATTTTGGACTTAGAATTTTCAGAAAATATGTGGAGTCCTGTCTAACCTTTACCAATATACCCCGTTATATATATAAACAGACTTTCAGATATCCAGACCGGATATCCGGCGATATCCGTATCCGTATAACTTCCAGCACGGATATCCGGCTATCCGGCAAATTCACTATCCGACATATTGTACACCTTATTATATAAATATACGGATATATATATATTATATATAATATATAATATATATATTAATATTTATTAAATATTTAATATTAAATATATATATTATATATTATAATATATTAATATTATAGTAAACTTAATAATATACTTGATATATACATTATACTAACAGAGCGTATATTTAAAATCTGGTGGATATAAATATATTATATAATATATATATATAGTATATAATATATAATATATAAGTAAATATATATATATAATATATATATATAACAAATTCGAGTATAATATTTGTTGTATCTATATTATTTCAATGATATTTGGTTTTCATGTTTTACTAAAATTATAAATTAGAAAGGAAATTTTAGATAATTTATTTCTATTTCATGTATCTTTTAACAAGTTTTTAATGAAACCAAATAAAACCTTGGTTATTTTTTGAGTTTTTGGAATATCATTCTCTTGCTATTATCTATATTTTCTTGTCATTGTAAGCTCTAGATATGCGTTTTATCTTTTCCCAAGTGTATGATAATTCAGTGTTATCTTTTAACAAGTTTCAAATCTTAATATTATATATATATTCAAACAAAAATATATAATATCGAATCTTAATGTTCAAATCCCCTCAACCTCTCCCGCGTCCTCCTCGACCCCAATAGTAAGATGCTATATTAATCCTGTATATTTTTTTCTTTTCTTAGGAAAATATGTAATACGTGTATTTTGTTGTGCTGTTCTAATAATGTTCTAAGTTTATGCTAAAATATTAACAAACTTTTAATATATTGTTAGTTTTTATGTTTAATACATTTTTGCTTCACAACTAGACTTTCTCAGTATATTCTGTAGTGGTAAAAGGAAGGGCATCTGTATAACAGTTTGTATTATGAAGTGTGTGTTTCACATAAAAATAATTCGTTTATGAAAATAATTGATTTTTTTTTTTAAAACATCTTTTATTGTGAGTCAAATTTTTAAAAGTTTTAATTTTCTTTTATTTTAATTTGTAAAGAACACAGATCTATTCTTGTTGTATAACGATTATCCAGTTACACAGGAACTAGGACAACGATATTTTATACCAAACTAATTTTCTTTAATATTTTTCTTGCGGTTTCCCCCAGCACTTAGATATATTTTGCACACGGCGTTATTTTCCTCCTCATGTGAATTAAATTCAGCACAAATTTTTTTTTACCACTTAATTACTTTTATATTTTTGCACCTACCTCCCTTTAGTAGTGACCCACTAATTTTCACTCTACTCTTATGTCAATTTATATATGTATTCTTTTTTCTTTGTTGTCGTCTACAAAGCTAAATCCTTTCCATTTTTTTTATCTAAACTTTTAATATAAAGTTTTTTTTGGTGAATATTTCCTGGCCTTTTTAAGCTTTTATACGCGATATTTCCCTACTAATCTTAAGAGTGAGGCCTTAAATTCTAATAGCCATAAGAACCACATTATTAATAATAATAATAATAATAATAATAATAATAATAATAATAATAATAATACATAATAATAATAATAATAATATAATAATGAATGAATAATAATAATAAATAATAAGAATATGAAAAAATTAATTATTTCACTCGCTCTCGGACTTCGCGTGTATATTTTTTAGTGTTATAGTTCATATTTCTTTTTAATTGTTGCCACCCCTTCTTAAAACACCCTTTGTGCACCCAAAGAACTTATATCGCTATTTACCTTCCCGTAATTTTATTTATCATCATTAATCAGCTCCTCACCCTCGTTTTTTTCTAGAACATATTAAAATGAAATGAATTTAAATGTTAAAACCAAATTCCAACTACACTTCCATCTACACTACATTTCAGCCACCTGAATTTCATTTGTTTTTAGATGTAAAAATGTTTTTATATTAATCTTGGCTCCATTTTTTTTATTTGATTAATGTTTTCAATCGGACGTAGAACCTAAAAATCATGTTTTATTTTTGTTTAATAATTTGGTATACACTTATTTGAAATTATTTACCTTAATGTAGTGCTCTACAAAAGTGCACAATTTACTCAAATTCTGACTACAGATAGATACTTTATTCATTTATTTTTAAAGTAAAAAGCAAACTTACTTTGCTTCATAAACTTTCTAAGAAAATGTTTAAATGTGTCAACCCCAAATAGAGATTTTTATTTTCATTTAATTTTAAAATTCACAGTGTCATAATGTTGTCAAAATTTTTAAGTAAAAATTAGTTTAGAATTCTTTTCATTGCTTTAATACTTATATATTTGAATGAACAATGTTAAATTTTTATTTTTGAAAATTTATTAAAATATTCATCACAAAAAGACACTAAATTTTAACTTTAATATTTTACTGTATAATTACACTGATCAACAAATTTGGCCTCTTAACATTCATATTCTTTTTCAATAAATGTTGATTGGTCCCACATGATTTTTTATTATTTATTTTATTCTTGTATTTAGCACCTAGTGTTCTGCGTCTATCTATTGGACCTTTGTGTAGCGGACCTAGTACCTGAAATATATATCTAAGAAAATTTGACTGTATTGAACTTTACGTGAAGATTTTGTAATAAAATGAGACAGCAGCAATAGCGACTTTGACTAAAACAAGAGCCTATACGTTTAATCGCCCACAAGGAAATTTCTTCATGGCGAAATGAACCTTGCACCGTCGCCGTGTGAAAGCGACTCAATTTGGTGGAACACGCAAAACGCATCGCCCTCGCTCTCAGGTGCCAGATATCACTTACACTTGAGGATTTATATTACGTACCGGGTACCATTATTGTTTTTCGCGTTTTATTTTTGATTATATCTGAATTGGAATATTGTTTACCCCCACTCTCTCAGAAAATTTATATAACATTTTAAAGTCACTTTCAATTTAAAGGGTTATATTAATATTTATGTTTTTCTTTGTATTTATGATAAAATTTAGGTCACTATTTTGAAAAACAATTGCTCCACAAACATAAGTTCTATTCAAATATATTTTATTTAAATGATGAGAGATAATATTTACAAAATTAATTGCTTTGGACCGCGCAAGGGTCAATAATGTGCCAAATTGGAGACATTACGGTGATGCCGGGAGCATTCTTTTCTTCAATTTTTCTTCTTCAATCATTCACAGCTAAAATTGGAGAGCGCCTCCATGAAGTCATCCTACAATCTCAGAAATATTTCGCCAACAGATGAAATCACACTGGGAATTCGCAAATTTTTCATTTTCGAGAGGGCCGGAACAGTCCAAACCTGTCTCTCTCCAGCACAATCTCTCCTCGTCCTGTAATGTAAGTACTTCAGCAAACGACACATGGGAATAAACTATCTCAATGGTACACCACCTCCTCTCCAGATTCATAAATTTGGAAAATATTCTCATCATGGTTATGGAAACTCCACCTCTCACGGTTGCATCGAGCCAAAGATGGATTTAAGTAATCAGGACACCATCACTCACAAGGTTTGTTCAAAGAATGTAAAAAGGTAAAAGTCTCAAAATTGTTTAAACACAGCTTATTGATAACTTTCTGGACACCAAAATCTATTAACAATAAAAATTAATACAAAAAATAGAATTTCGTGTGTTTTCCTAAGAAAGGTTAATTATATGTAAAGGAATGCAAAACCTCTCAAATTGACTCCACTCCAGCTCCTCCTTATTTAATGTTTCGTTACAGATACTTGATTAGCCGATTCAACATGCTAGCACGAGCCCCACAGCTCAAATGGATGTTCTAAAGATTTCGATAATGGGTTGAGAAAAAGTTTTAACTAAAATGAAGAAAAAACTTTTGCTTATGTTAACTCATGTAATAAAAATGGTTTAGAAAATATTTCCCACACCCAGTTTTTGATGAAATTATTTTAATTTCTTTTCTGAAGCACCTCTCATGGGACTCTCAAGCAGTTATGAATGAACGACGTTGAAACCAATCTCTCATGGTTCGTTAGCGGAAACTATGAATGTCTCTCACACCGCTAACCAGTTCTCATTGTTTAGAGAACCTACTGATGATGTTATGTTTCCCTCAAAGCTCAATTTTAAAACTTCTTTATGTAAAAATAATTTCTAATCACAATGTTTAACACCATAATATAAAAAACGCCCTCTACCAAACAAATAATTTCTGTAACAATGTTTTTTTATTCACCAATGATATTGAAACTTATCGCAAGTTAATACCACTCTACACATGGATTCCAACCAGCAAAGGTTATCTTTTCCTCATATTAATTGGACAGTCCATAATGTCTCTTTTGCTATCTAATGACTTAAATTTAATATCACTCTCATGCATGCCTAACCAAATCAATATGATATAAATTAAGAGTACTTTTAAATACGCATATTTTTCAACGTGCACGGACACCGTTAATATAAAGACTATAGCGCTATTACTCTTTTTTTAGATTAGATTTTAATGATATCAGCAGTAAGGTTTGATCATGAGACTTTTTAGCTCCGAGTATAGAAGAAGTTTCAATCTATCTCTGGGAACCCAAAAGTCCACTTCTATTGAGCAGTCACAGTTTCCGGAGAGGGCAAATTTAAGCAAAAAATAACAGCAGTAGAAATCACAGAGTTATGTATTTATCATATGCAAATTAACAATTCCAGAATTTCAAATTGAAAATATCTGAATATGTCATCTCTTCTTTCTTCACCAAAGATCCTTTATCTCCCCATTCTTATTAAAACTTTACAGATTAATGATGATTCTGAACAGGATTCGCGAAAGCACAGATATTGCCGAGGTAGGCCGCAGTGTGGCAAAAGTCAACTCCAAGAACCGAGTTATATGCAGCAGTTGCAATCTTGAATATTTCAAAGCTCAGCGACAGATGAAATTGAAGATGTTTAACGATGGTTTGAAGTTAGTCATGGTGAATTTGATTGAGGTTAAAGTCGCAATATACTATTAATATGGAGTATGCAAAATGATCATTGAACGTAGGAAGTCTCTGTTTTATTGTCAAATATTACCATATGAACTTAGCAGTGTTTAGAGAGATAGAGTTGGATATTTGAGCCAGTAGCTAATTTATAGCACTGAAATAGTATATGACTGTTCTGCAACACGGAGCAGAATAACTCTCCTCACGCCTATAGAGCACTCTTGACAGAAACGTCACTTACACTATCTTGATAACTCAAGAGACACGAGTATAACAGTAAGTGAGAAAAATATAAAAAAGATTAATATGCCAGAGGGATGATATGCGCATATGATGTCTACTGTATATTGCAAGGTCATGCAAGAATATGAAAGTTCTTCAAATATTTACAGACAGAAAGAATAGTAAGAAATTATACGAAAGGTAGAGACGCTAACCGCGACACACTAGAAACAGATATTTATTACGCTAAAAAATAATACTAAATTTATCAAGGAGTTAAGTATTGATATTCATATAAGCTATTTTAATAGGAAAGATTTCGTCATCCCTATCCGCATATTTCTTAGTTATGCTTCAATTAGGACTAATAATTTACCTTTCAAATACTCTTATAACTCTTGATGTTTAATAGATAATTATAATCTTCTCCCGCGTTACCGCTTCTCTATTTTATTTTCACTCTATAAATGCCCAAATATTTAAATCAAATTATACTTGGCAATCAAATAATGTACTTCAATAAATTGCATGTTAATGCAAATTACATAACAATCACATTAACTTCATCCACAATTGCTAGTTATTGCTCTTCTTCACAGTCACACAATGAATCAAATGAAACCTCTAATGCCAATACAACGCTCGCACAGTTCAAATTTGCGGCAACTTTTTGAAAAGCTCAAGAAGCTCGGCTCCAACATACAATATTGGCTATCACACTCCACTCTCCTTCCTCGTAAACCTTTTGCACTCCAAAACTGAATCACCGAAACAACAAATTTGCCCAAGACTTTATTATTCAAATTTTATTTTAATCCAATTACAATTCAACAAATCTACAACTTCCGCAAAGTGGAAATCAACTATAAAGAACCTACATACATGAGCCCACAATCTTACTTTCATATCAGCTAATAGATAGAATCTTTTATTATTGGCGAGAAAACCTCTACCACTATACTTCACACCACCCCCGAACCTTCAACTATACACCCCAGTGGACCCAATGCTTCGCGTCTAACACTGACCACACTTGTCACAGGATAGCTCCTAAGCATGCCCTAAACCTATTTCTCTTGATTAAATAATTCCAAATTGATTAAAAGCTTTGCTATGATCGTATTTAATGTGTAATTATCCAAAGAACCCACTCTAAATGATATTAGCTCATATGTCCGTCGATGAAATTTACCAATTTTCACTTTCCCAAGGGGTAGAAATTCTCTTATACCAAACAGAATGGTTAACATAACTGGGTGAGCTTGAATTTATCAAGATATTAAATACAAGGTAATTAAGATTAGTCCTAAGAGCATGTTTCTCAGAATATTTTTAAAGGAAACGTATAGTTACTCTCCTCCTCTCGCACGCTTAGGCAACACCTAGACCGCATAATAGATGATTTAACCTTTCAACGGCATCCACCTGCCGGGACTTAATTCTTACCGTAGTGTTAATTTGTAAAAAGAAATGCGAGCAACACCCAGCTCTATTCCCACAACCTAGAAAAGTAGTAGTAAACTAAAACGCTTTAGAGCTATATAGTAACCATGTCTATCTCATAACACCGCTCACCTTTTCCATAGTTCTCCAGATCAATTTTCCTTACTTCTGCCAATGTAATGGAACTTTCTACGTCTCAGTCTTGCTCGTTACTTTCCTCCAGTCGATTAAAGAACAATGTTATCACATTACGCAAAGTAAACTTCAAACCTAGCGTTTTAATGTTCACACTCATATAACATGAGTCTTTCCCAGACACTCATTAATCTTAACTACTTTCCATACCCTTGAAATTTATAGATCTCTTAGACTTATTCTTTGCATAATAATGCGAACATCCTATATGATACCTCATTCTCAAAACCACTATCGCTTTCTCATGGTGTCGCCCCACCCCCACCAGTTCTTTAATGATCATATTTACCCTCTCTCACCTACTCTCCCGAGTTTTTTCTTGGGACTTTCCATTTTCCACTTCGTTAACATCAGCCTCATGTCTTCACGCTTCGCGCTTTCTCAATAACTTTCTTCCAAAGTTCTTCATTCTCTACCTCTCTACTAATAATCTTACACCAACCTATGTGCATTTCGCATTCACATTCTTACCCTCCCTTTTTCTCGAAAGAACAACACCTTTCCATCTACTCATCTTCGCAAATCGCTAATTCTTCTCCTCGCATTCTACACAAAAATTCTTTCTCCTTTCTCTCACTACAAAACTTCCACACTCTTTCATGTCAACTTCTCACAAAATAAAACTGAACTTTCCACAACACTCATTTTCATTATGTGTGTAAACTTCAAAAGAACATCCATTATATGCTGAACCACTTAACACATCTTACGCAAACACACTTCTTTTAAAGCCACATTCATTGCATTTTCCAATACCTTTCCTCAACACAAGGACATTAACCACAATCATACCTCCTTCTTTTAACAGACTTATCACGTACATAAACACCATTCAAATCCAAACTCACACACATCAACACGACTACATCACACAATTATTATTACCTCTATTTATCCTATTCCTCATTCACCAGGACCATCTGTACTCTCACACTATTTTTAGATTGAAAATTTTCTTTAATTTCACGAGCCGGTTATTTTACATTTATTTACATCAATGTATAAAAAAACAAAACATATTAGGAAAAAACATTCAACTTAAAATTATGAATTGAAACCTGAAACACATTTTCATTAACAATCTTAAAAGAATTTTATAACAACGTAATGGTAAATCACTAAATATTCAAAAACTTTCTCATTTGCATAAAACTCAATATACCAACCTTCTCTTCATAAAAATTCTCTCTCTCCTCATATTCACAGACAAAATGTTTGAGAAGAAATGATCTTTCTTTATCTTGACAATCAAAAATCTTCGCTTTCTCTAAATTAGAACAAATATCAAAATATTAATACTTTAACAGATTTACAGACAAGAATAAGGTATTATTTTTATAACATTCATCATTATAAAATTAATGCAGAAATACACAGCCTAAACACAATGTTACCTCTATTAAGTGATATATTTTGCTCCACCTGGTCAAACATTTTATCTCAAGAATTAAAAATGCCCACATTATTAAAGCTATTAACACATCTTAACGCATTGAACAACTCTACACGTAAGCCTGTCCACATAAATTGTTCCTTCTCAACAACGAAACTCCTAAATTCTCTCCAAACACATCAACGATTAATACATCACACTTTTTGATCGTATATATCACACTCACGAATTCCTAAAAAAAAAAAAAAAAAAAAAAAAAAATTTTACTTTTTGTTTTAGTCACTTAGAATCCCCACATCCTCTCAACTAAATTTCTTTCTAAAGAGAACTCCCTATGACATAACAAACTTAATTTCCCTTCTTTTGTATTCTCTCATCAGATACCAAGGAATCTTAACGCCTGACTTATTCCAAATTTAGATAACAACAAACATCACTTTCGTTCAGTATATCTTCTATCCTTACAAAAACCTACTCTGAGCCAGAAAATCCAAACTCTATTCTATCCTTCCAATGTAGCTCCAATTACTTCACAAAAGCAACAAGCTAATTACCGATAAAACATCTCCTATCTCCCACAACATCACTTTTATCAACAAATGCACCTCAAACTCCCATTTGTACCTATTCAGAACAAGGTACAGATTATAACACAAAAGGATGTGTCGTACTTCCTGAATCTTCAAATTCAAATCACAATTTGTAAAAACGACCAGTGAAATCGAAACCATTATATCTCTCATGGATACTTCATTAACACCTCTCAAACCTCCTCATAACAATTTCAGTTCAATTACCTTTCTTCACTGGCAGAAACTCTTTACAATGAATTATTTGTTAAAGATATATAAAGAAATTTGCATCGTTAATGTATAACGTTCTAACAAATTCCAATGCATTGCATTTAATTTAAATTGTATTCACTATTTCTTTCTTCTGTATTTTTTTTTCCACTAAGCTCCAAAAATCGTTTACACCACTGCAATTCGCATTTATTAAATTTCTGTTTATTTGCACTAGACATTGCTCACTTGAGCTAACAAACCTGATATCCACAACATCTGAAGTTCAAATCCCCTCGACCTCTCCCGCGTCCTCCTCAACCAAATAACAAAAATTGTCAAATATCATTATTTCTTAAGAAATCGTACATAATTGTTTATAAAAAGCGGTTCCCTCGTAGGGGATTTCTGAAGTCTAATGAATTAACATTTTTTCTTCCACGACTTTACATTTCGTCTAAATAGTTGAATTAACAGATTTACTGCGATTATAAATTTCGTTCCACATAAATTTTAATCCTTCGTTGAAAATATATGAATTATTATTCAAAATTCACGTTTGAGTTTTTTTAAATTTTATAAAGTTTTAAATTATTCTATTTAATTTACGACTGTGATGAGATTAATGGTTTATAGTTTTCCTTACTACACAAACTAGACACGATTAAACCCAAACAATTTTTTAATTATTTTCTTTCTAGCGTTTCCCACAGCACTTTAGATAAATCTTCTCAGCATCTTATTCAAATGAATAAATTCTAAGCCAAATCATTTTATAACCACCTTAATTTTGTCGTAAAATAGAAGTTACCGACCGCAAGTTGCAAGCTAATTTTCACATCCTCCTAATATGATCATATTATCTATATGTATTCTTTTATCTTTCGTCACCAAGCAAATAGGCTTGGTTTGGAGCTTATATTTTTACACCCAAGATTTTTTTGATCATTTCTGCCTTTAAGCTTTATACGCATTCCTTAAATCTTAAGAGAGGCCTAATTTTAATACAGAGAACCACCCTATTGGTCTTCCACAAATAATATAATAATATACTAATTAAAAATATAATAAGAAAATCATAATAGATAGATCAAAAATGGAAAATTATTATTTCACCGAAACTTGGTATCATTTGTATATCTTTTTTTATTTATAAAACATTTTTTTTTTTAATCTTGCACCACCATATTAAAATACTTTGTGAATCCAAAGATATATCGCTTATCTCCGTAATTTATTTATATCATCATTTATAAAGACTTCATTTTTTTAAACATACTAACTTCTAGGAATTTAAATGTATAAAACATGATTATAACAACACTTCCATCTACGATACCATTTCAGTCCACCTATTTCAATTTGTTTATGTAACAATGTTTTTTTAAATCTTGCTCCATTTTTTTGTCTAGGTGGGTTTTTTCACTAATCCCGTGGAGTAAAATTCATTTTTTTTTGTTTAAAATTTGAAATTTTATCAGAAATATTACCTAATTATTTTGCTCAAGAAATTGTTGAAATTCTGCACATGCTCAAAAGAGTACTTTTTTAGTGCATATTTGCATCTAGAAAATTATTTATGCAGCTAGAAATTTTTTTTTATATTGACAACCCAAGTAGAGATTTTATTCATTTTTAATTTAAATCACCACATATGTTTCCCTAAATTTTTAAGGAAATAGCTCTAATATTGGCTTATTCAGTCTTTCTTGAATCAGTTTTAATTTATTTTTGAAATTTATGTAATTCTCTGTCCATCAAGAAGAGACACTAATTTTAACTTAATATTATCTGTATAACTTTAACGTTGTGCATTTCATGAGAATCTTTATTTATTTCATAAATTTTTTAACATAGCCACCAATTTTTTTATTATTATTTTATTTTGTTTTAGCAACTAGTTCTCGTCGTTTATTTCTGACCTATGTATGTTACCGAATTATATAATAATAATATCCCAAGGATATAATTAATGTACTAAACTACTCTAAATGATGTTTTAATAAAATTTGAGAAGCAGCAATAAGACTATTAGCTAACCCAGAGCCGATTACGTTAATCGCCCAGAGGTTCTTTATTTCGTTTGGCCCAATTATATATAATATTCGATTATACAATATATATATAATTTAATATTACATATATTACTTATTTATTATTATAAATATATATAATATATCCATATATTACTAAGAATATACTATTATTTTTTCATAGTTACTACTTAAAA
The DNA here is from genome assembly GCA_015478945.1 of Trachelipus rathkii. Taxonomy (NCBI): domain Eukaryota; kingdom Metazoa; phylum Arthropoda; class Malacostraca; order Isopoda; family Trachelipodidae; genus Trachelipus; species Trachelipus rathkii. Next base: position 32,936 of record JABUQX010071441.1, on the reverse strand, counting down.
AATATATATTATAATATTATATATACGTTATAATATATTAGTATAACGATTAATATTAGTTATTCTATAATATATTAATACCAAATAAGTAAGGAATCAGCATGACTAGAAGTTTTTTTTAGATTAATAATAAAACTTTATATAAAGAAAATAAACTTAAAAAGAGAAAATATAATATAAAAATAAAGCAAATCCAAATATATTATATAAACTAATAAAATTAATATATATAAGTTCTGTATATATTACCGATTATAAATATAAATTAATTTATATATAGATATTATTATATATAATAAATTTAATATATAAACACGTGTATATATTAATAGTGATAAATATAGTTATATATATAATATGAGGCGGCGGAATTATAGTAAAATTCCTATATGACACAATAGGATTCCAATTAATTAAAAATAAATTTATCTTTGTAAAAATTAATTATTTTATATAAATTTTTTGATAAGGAAATATAATAAGAGAATCTAATTGGTTTCTACTTCTATTATTTAAAGTTAAAAGTAACATATAACAACATTAATACTTATATATAAATAAAACTTAATACACTAAAAATATGCAATATGGTTGATATAAAATTAAAATATAGTGAAATAATTGATATCTATTTTTTAATAAGTATATATTAAGCTCTTGATATTTAAATATTAATATTAAAATATAGTAAGTAGTAATAAGTACGAGATATATATAACATAATAGTGTAGATGTTATTTTTTTTTTTTTTGCTTATGAATTAGAGGGGGGTAAACATGACCCACAGCACACAACGCGCACGTTATCCTTACGTAATACCGACAGAGTATCTCTACAACCTAACGACATAGTTACATAAGATGATAAATTTACTTAAATATTAGATGTCAGTTTAAAAGTATTTATATGTTGATTCTCGTATGTATTTATATTATGACATAGTATTTTCTTTTTATTTTTACTTATTTATTAAGACAGCTCCCGAAGCACTAGCCAAATGATTGTGTCCCTAGGTCATCTTTCATGTGGCGAGATGCAGCTTGGCCTTGCTTTCCGTTCCGGCTCGACGTACGGAGTACACCCCCTATAGTTATGCCTTCTCCCGTTTCATATTCCCTCCAGGACTTATCTGTAAAAAAAAAAAAAAAAAAAAAAATTCCTCTCTTCATTAACATCTTGTTTTTTTTTCTATCATAGTATCATAATAATAATAATAATAAATAATAATAATAAGAAAATAATATACTATTATAATACTATAATATTTATACTTTAATAAATATGATTTATTATATTAAATTTTTCAGTTCTTAATTTCATAATTTAAGTATATTAAGTATCTCAAAAACATATTTTAATAAAACTTTAATCTGTGAAATTGGACAGACATTCAAAATTCTAATACATAGAAAGGTCCAGTTACCCCTATTACTATCATTTTTGAATTAGATATTATTACTTAATCAAAATAATATACGCCCTCCGTAAATGCTACTTCCCATATCCAACAAGATAACCCGCATGTTGATAAACCACTCGTTTTGTTTCCACGGCAATCCTACAGCTCCAGCAGACAGCTTTGGCGTTCCGCCTCTACGCTGGACCTTGGATGTCAGTCATCCTTCTTAGTTAAGGAGGGTTCTGATTCTCTGTTCTCCATTTTTGATAGAGTACTCCCGCTTGTTTCAACAAACGGACATTTTTACACCCACCAGACGTTGTGCGTATTGTTCCCCGAATGGTATGGGGAAGAGCGCAAGTCTGAAACTCTGAGAGTCTCCGGCAACAGAAGGTTCTCAAGCTGATCGCTTGAATTAGTCCATCAGCAGTGTTTAACGTTCCTGCGGGCACCCCGAAGGCCAGCGTGTGCGTCATGCTGCCTTGCTGCTACTCGTTACGCCTGAGGCAATCCTGACCAGAGAAGCCGCAATCCCCCGTGCCGGGCAACAACCTGACAACAGTCGGAGCGAAGTAACGACAGTTTCTGCCCGGCGGAGAACCCGCAAAGTCCCGCACCCCGCCGAAACCTTGCCGCCCGCGCGCAGCGGGAAATGGGGGGGTGCCGACAACAAAGCATCGGAATGAATGAATCCAGCCGCAGAAAGCGCCTTCGTAGACGCCTTAAAGGGGGAGTGTAAAGCCCCCGACAAAACTCCACCGAGCCGATGCCTTGTGCCCATGCGGAGCGCAGTACAACGGGGGGGACAGCCCGCCCAGTCCCCAACGCGAAGGTCCGCCGGAGGCCAACATAGAGACAGTGTCGGCATTACCATTGCCGCCAGCCAGAGCTCGAGGTATAAGAATTCCGTATCAGCCGGAAGTGTCCATCATGGCGTCTGATCGATCGGAGGAAGGACACAATAAGATAGCTTGACAAAAAGACACAACCAGTTTTATTGAACAGTAGCACTCCCACTCAATTCTGCGGAAAGAGCCTGAATGCTGCGAAACCGCCGGAACAAAACGCCGGAAAGTGGAAAACGTCAGAATCGTACTTAGCTTTCATGGATAAATTGCCTTGGAGCGATAACATATAACTTATACTCCTTGAAATGAAAAAATAGTTTGCCACATTAGATTGGAAATAGTTTTAAAAAATCCGATAAAAAATTTGTTATGGATTCTGAACAACATGACGAGGGTGATGTCCTGGGGCTCGGGCTCAAAAACAGCTTCATAGATTGAATTTGAATCAGTTTGAAGTCCGTGAATAAGCAGTTGGTGGGTTGTGGTCGCAAACAGTAGGGATACAAAGAGTGATAAAAAAAGAAAGATAGTAACATAAAAGGCGAAGCTTATGGGCAGGAAGAGGGATAAAAAAGACAAGAAAGGTAACAAAAAATTGAAATAATGGGACTATAACCAGTTGGTAGATGTGTATCAAAAAAAAAATAAAAAAAAAAGAGGTAAAAATAAGATGTAAAGAAAAAAAGAAAAAAAAACAAAAAAAGCACAATAAAAAGGGAAAAAAGGAAAAAAAGAAAAGGCTAAAAAAAAAGAAAAAATGAAAAAAATTGATGAAACCAAAGAAAAAAGATAGTGGGAGTTTATTGTAGATAGAGATAGAATATTGGAAACATATATTACAAATAAGAGTAATGCAAAAATGTTAGAGGCAAAGTCACCAAAGCCTAACCTACAAACACTTAATTTGAAAAAACCTGGTAAACATATTGAAAAAGAAATGCACAAAAAAAGGGATGATTTCTAAAATCTAATATAATATTTATGTAATCTTAATTGTGGATCTTTCTTGTTTTCCAAAAATGGCTCTCCAAGACTGGCTTTTTCTAGAGCAAGATCTCTCGCAACTCCCCATGCATCTAATTGCAATCAAACTACGTCATCTGTTTCATACAGGTCTTCGAGAAGACATCCAAATGTCCAATAAGCCGTACAGCGACGAGCCACTTTCCTCCTGTTTAGCTTTGTGCCTATTCTGAAACTTCTAATATTAGGCAAATCTTACGTGATGTTAAAGATATATTTAAAAAACAGATCTCCCATCTTTTGGAATCCTAGTCCTTTTAACATCTACTGATTTCATCCAAGGATTCTTAATATATTTATGTTCGCAAGGTAGGGGGAGGCGAGTGTGAAAATTAAACGTTTTTTGACTCTACACAAACTCTCTACTTATTGACAATTCAACCAACTTTTGTTTAAATAATCCCAGGATTTAGGTGATCTTTAATGAAAATAAACAAAGGTGCCATATGTCTTTATATGTAAAACTAATAATATAATGTCCTGATTAATCTTATCCCCCGAAAGAGACGAAATTATACCTCATAAGGAAGATAGACTAGAAAAAGAGAAACTAAAAAGATGGAAAAAGAAAGAAAAATATAAGGCTTAACTTAGGTAATGGGTGAACTAAAAATGTATACAATTTGATATGTAGTATCGTTATCCTGGAGTAACATGGATAAGTACCTTTAAATCGTCTGGCATGATTATGGAGACCCAACCAGATGGGTCATTTTATATTTACAGTGTTGTTAGAAGAAACAAAATCATCAATCCCAAATTTGTTGGCATAAACCAACCTCTTAACATAAATAATCACGAACACAGAAAGGTAAGGAAGTAGCATAGGGGGTGCGGCACTACTACTCAAACCGTGATATAGATCAAGAATACCATTATTTGAGATCTTTCTTTAATCGCCTAATTGAAAGTCGATTGAAGACGGAGTCTCAATTAGTGCAAGATATATTTTGAGATTTGATTAAGTAGTCTTATCATGTTTGTTCTAAAAGTAATTTGAAAAACTATAGGATTCTATGATTATTCATTGCATGTAATGAACATCGTGTGTATTAGGGGAGTTTTAAAAATTGTGCTAGCCCAAACGGATGATCGTTTTAACTAACTCTTTGTGTGGAGAAGAAAATTTGACAGTTCCCCAAATTCTTAAATCTCTTCAATCGAATACTACCCGTCAAACTATCTGAATAGATTAACGACCCATACCACCTCTGAAAGGTGGTACCTAACAGATGTCCTTTCCTTTCAACTAGTCAAATATGGCCGAAAATATCTGCTGAATCTTTTAGAAATTGAGTTTAACACTCATTTGAGTTATCTCTAGTACCCAATTAAATCATCTAATAAACCTTTCCACGTAGACTGTGTGAGAAACGACTAGACTTTATTAGGTTGGTGTAGTCCGGTATGGCCATACACACCTTCGAATTCTATAGCCGTGCCTCCCGAATTAATAACTATGGTTTAATCTTAGAATTCTAGCGTGATAATAAGAAGTATCTGCCAAGAGGATTGAGGTGTTACTCTCTGATTTTATTTTGAACTGGGCTTTCTGCTTGGGATCAGTTCAAAAAACATAAATCAACTAAGGTGGTTGACTCGAGGTTGGAGATGGCGAAAACGTATAGACCACTCCTTTGAGAGAGGAACAAGGAGGTGTTATTCCTCTACCCTTGATAGGTGCAACGATACAATATAGATACACCAATGAGTGTGCGTGCAAACGAATGTTCCCTAACACTTCATAGTGCCCAATTATATAAATCTATACTACTATATATTTTTGGACGACTGCTTATTTATTCATCGATTAAAAATAAGTTTTTTCAATTTTGCTAGTTCATAAATATTTTATATTTTTTATATTACCCATTAGTTATAATAGAACCAATAACTGCCAGTGCCTTTTGAAGGAATTCATTACAGGAAACATAGGGTGATTTTTACAGTCCGAAGGTACAGATAGCCTCCGTCAGCAGGAAGATGAGATTTTTCGTTTATCTGCTACCCCATACCTACAAAATTTCAAACATAAGTGAGGATCGTTAAGGGTCCCACATCTTCCAGAGAGAAAACTTATCAGAAGATGCGACTTTGTATCTTAACCTTAGCAGTGTTGGCCAACCACCACTGTGTCTACTTACAATATTAACAAGGCGATGTATCTCATACACACTACCCCTGCGACCAAAAATCGCTGAAGACAAATCATCTCCCAGGTCCTAGGAACTCTTAGCAAGCCTCTTGCTCCCAGTGGCATAAACACACTACCAACATATGATACTGTCATCCTGGCCCGTAACCTAACTCAACCATACATGAAAACCCATATACCTGTTAACAGACGATTTTAGTATTGTCTTCTCGTCGTTTTTATTGTCCATGTTATGACTGTATGACGACTAAGTAAAAGAAACTATGAGTTGATAATTTAGATTAGATACATGTTATATAGATATTATTAATATGATATACGTGAAAGCCATCATACACTAAAAATATAAAAATTAAAAAAAGCATACATTAGCATATCAAGTCTCGCACCCTTGTAACAATAATTATATTAATACACTATTTAAACTTATACAGTAATATATATTATATTATAATATATTATATTAACTACTATATATATATATATATGCATCATCACCATTCATATATATATTATATTATTATACTATATATTATATATATATATATATATATATTATATTTATATATATTATATATTTAATCTGTTCGGTATATGAATTAAAAATACCTCACTATTCGTGTCCCCCCAGATAGTATAGTATATATATATAGGTATAAGTGATGGCGTAACCATATCAACCAGAAATAATATAGAGATAGTAATAGTATAATTTGACCGTCGATCCACCAAAGATTAGCAATTATTTATCCAGCTATTAACTGTACTAACCCTTTAATCCCCTTAGGTGGGAGAACTTCGGTCGCAGTCAGTAAATAATCCACCTAGCCTTCAACTGTTAATGCCTTAGGATACGCACCACCACGACACTCCCGACCATTTTTTACAGATCATTGTTTATTAATATTTACAGCATACGTTGCACCAAATGCCTTAGGCTCATAACATCACAACCGACTCACTCTCTTCACAACCATGACACACTCTCCACCACATTGCCATATAACTATTCTTAGTAAATCCAATGCGTGTTCAGCCTTTTGATTTCGGCGACATCTATCCCGTTGCTTCAAATGCAAATTTTGACATCATCTCTGCAAAATCCCATTATGTGACTCCTCGACCCTATCTTTCTTTTCCCACGGATGATCCCAACACAACCTGTAATTCGCTGAATATCAGTTCAGCACTTGTATGATTCTTTAATATCTGTGGTGCCAATGTTATAGTCCGTCCTCTTATTCATTTCTTTTTTAAATAGAGAAATCAAAACTGACTGAAGATAATAATAAGTAGATTGATGTATAGTAGAAATACATTTTTGAATACGTTGAAGTTAAATATACTCTTCCTATATGATTTACTCTGATATAATATAAGTATGCTTAATAAATTCTCAATTTATATATTTACCATCCTATCATGTCATAAATATTAAATCTTTTAATCATGCATTCCAGAAACCTTACTCATTAGCCCAATCACATATTAGCGATTTGCAGGGCAACAGAGCGATAAGATTCAAGGATGGTTTTAGCACTTGCTCCTTTATCTAACATATGTAAGTACTTAACAATCTCAAGTCTGCCCTGTCTCTCATACATCTGACATACGCCTCCAAATCATGACTACTTGAGTTGTTTATTATATGGTTTCACTCATCATGTTAAGAGACACATTCTAATATCATATTTAATTCTCTCAGACCTTCTAGAATATGTACTGGGAAGATTCTATCAGAGCATACTGGATGATCGATATAATTATCTAAATCACTTTGAGAACGGAAACAACCTCCTGTCATAGTGAAATTTAGGACCCATAGCCGTGTTGGACCCGAATGTACATTATACCTTGAAAAATAGAGATCATAAATTTTCCTACTCTAAGTAATCCGGAGAAATTTATCTAATAGCCAAGAGGATTATAACATTCTTGATTTTCTTGAAGGATGAAACATAATATGAAACTTCATATATTTCCAGTCCATTTCTGTTCTACAGTTTATATTTGACCGAACTAGCTTCACGTCTGTTGCCCCATAATAGGTATAAGTTAACAGTCCGTCAATATATAAGTTGCTGTTCTATTTTTCTCCTATATATATATTCACAACCCCGAGTTACTATTTTTGCCGAAGCAAAGATTCCTCCCTTAAGCACGGGTACCGGTACTTTCTCTTTAAGAGTTGTTCTTACTATGTCACCAAAAATATTAAAAGTTCTACCTCACATATCTTATAAGACATGTTCATGTGTTTACCTGAACTGTCTATTTTTTATGCAAGTTGCTCTTCTGTTACTTATAGAGGCTTCTCATTTAATATTATTGAAAAATTTATTTTATCCTCATCTCGGCTGCTTGTTATAGGTTTTTCATTCCACTTTTTTTTCTGTCTCACTACTATAGATATTTCATTTTATTAGTTTTTATTCAAAATAAATTTCTTTCATTCTTGTAGAAATAAACGCTAACATATAAACTTTTTTTTGCCTAATTTTCGTAGGGGGGAACAGCCCATTTTTTAAAATAAAAATTGATCTTTTCATTTCGTTTAGCCTCCCAAACTGATCAAAGTCAGAAAACATTGTAACGCCATTGTTTATTAAGGGTTATCAACAAGTTTTACGAACTGAAACTTAAACCAAAAATATTATTTTCAAGACTGACTTGCTCAATAAAAAATATTAATTTTAGACAATTTATAACTTTTTTCTAACAATATAATCTTATAAAAAATGTCAAAATATACTACAGAAACAAATACTAGCTCACCAGTTGAAAAATAAAGGATAATATTAAAATAAAATAATCATATACAATATATTTATCAAGAAAATCCTTACTGTAAAAAATTTGCAGTGCCTGAACGATAAATTTTTACCTCTAAATTTTGACCAATAAACAATTTTATATTCCACAGCCATACTTATTATCCTTATTTACCTATTTATCATATTCATTTATATTTTCTAGTTATAAATCTAAAGAAATAAATCATTTGAAGTATGGTAAATACATAAGCTTTATAAATAGATTTTGTAGTAAATATTAATGTTAATAGTATTTCATTTATATATTTTTATTTAGAAATTGCATTATTATTGTCGTAATTATTATAATTAAGTTATTAATTGAAACAATAGAACGAACAATATAGAACCGAATAGAACAAGGAAAGTGAAAGCATTCACAGAGACATAGAAAAATTTTCTGTAGGACCAGAGAGCTTTGCTAGTGTTTTGGCGACGCTTTATCGATGCGACGATTTCCTAGTAAAGTTTGAAGGAGTAACCCGATTTATAACTTTATGGGGTTCCTTAAAGTATATTACCCAACAAACTTAAGGGTATTAAAAATTTATATTAGTTTTGGGGTAAATAATAAAATTTGTTATACCCTAAAAATATATATATACTTTGGGGTAATTGTACCATATTAATTATTGGTTATGTAAAAATTCATTTGAGTTCTACCCATCCACTTATTATGTGTGATGTACTATCATATTATATAATATATATACTAAATATAAAATAAAAAGCAATTTTGACTATGAAAAAAATCTACTTCTGATATGTATAATATTAAGTCTAGAATAACTTCATTAGAATATGAACAATTTGTGACAAATGACTTTTTTACCATAAAAATTACAAAGTTTCACAATAAAGTATGCAAAATAGATGTTGAGATCGAAAACTTACTGTAATAACTAAAAGTATACTAAAACAACGTTTATACGAACGATGCTAACTAATTACCATACACTTTTACTTACAATCAAATATTTTTCTTGACAATGAAATACAAACAACGGTACGAAACATATTATTTATCATGACGAGAAGAGACTGCCGTAAAGAAGTCAAGGGTATAACAGAATCATGTTTTTTACTCGCTTGTTTTGAACCTTTTTCTTTCTTTCTTTGTTTCCTTTCTTTTGTTTCTCTCTCTCAGTTATCTTCTTCTCTTTCTTTCATGTCTTCTCTTTCAATTCATATCTTTCTCTCTCTCATCTCATTCTCTTCTCTCTCTCTCAGTTACTATTATATATCTTGTAGGTAACGATTAATTCGTCATCGAGTACAATAATACTAGTACATATATATTTTTACAATATCTTCGTCAATTTCATTATCATCATTATAGCAATTATTTGCATATAAATAAACAATATATAAAGAATTTGTGAATAATTATAATATTAAAAACTTATAATAAATAATTAATAATTAAATATAATATAATAATAATAATAATAATAATAATAAATAATAATAATAGAATAATAATAATATTATATAAATTAATTAATAATTAAATATTTAAATATATTAAATTAAAAATTATATATTTATATATAATACTATATATATATATATATTATATATTAATATTATTAATACATATTAATATATATATATATTATTATATATAATTATATTAATTATATATATAATATAGATATATATATATATTTTATATTATATATATATATATATTATATATATATTACTATATATATATAATTATATATAGTACCTATATAAATATATATATATATACCTCAATATGTATATAATACGTAGTTAATGACATTCCAGTATAGTATATCCCTAATGATTCGCCTTTCTGTTATGCGTTCATATATCTACACACTCATATTACCCCAATAGATACAATACAATATATTATCAATAACACATTATAGCTTATATTATCTCCTACAACCCTCTACTATCTATATATAGAGCACACACTTACATATCATCTTATCCCCTTTATTCTATTAACGGAGATATAGAGGTAGAATAAATAAATTGTTATTACTATATCGTATTACCTGAGCGTGTCGTAATGAAGGTACTACCTAAGTACAGTTGTTTGATTTTAGGTATATATATAGCTGTATATATACCCTACTATACCACTATATCGTTATATCATCAGGAGTATGCTTAAATGTACAATAATTGATCACTACTTATTTTATGTTGCGTAGATCTCATAAACCAGCGTTCGTATCCTTCGCCGCACAGATGCTCACAAGAGAATTTCTGCCATCCAGTCCACTAGTGTGAGTTTGAATACGAAAAACAGATCAAGATTTGGTGAAAGATGAAGATAGCCGTATGGTGCAATATTGGATGTATTTAGAAAGGGCAAAATTTGATTTGCTCACGATTAGTGTTATCTGATGATCACAAAGATAGAGAAAGGTTTCGGTTGCGAAATGAGTTATGAAGTATTCAGTCAAAAATATCATTAGAGATATAAATAGATATAAGAAATTTAGCAGATGCGCGCAAAAGATATAATGAGAGAGTTAGATATAGTAAAATTTGCCAATATCTGATGTAAGTGAATTATATGTTATTAAGTAGACTATATTAGTTTAGATATATTTATGTTTTATGTAGTATAAGTACTAGTAAAGTCTAAGTTAAATTATAATGATATTTAAAAGTCATAAATTTAGTTGTGAGTATATGAGTTGTAGACATAATGATCACATTCATGAGTATTATATATTATATTAAAATAGTTACAACATAATAATATTTCTGCTATGATTAATTTTGTAAGATTTTGTATAATTTATTATATACTTATATATAATATACTTAGGATAATGTGTGATAATATTTACTAAGTTTCATTTGACTCATCAATATCTAGCTCCATTCAAGATTTTTTTTATTAAGTTCACCTACACACTCACGGGCATAGCACAATCATATACTAGTAGATATAAGTGATGAGTGTATTAGTACTCTCTAAATAAGTTCACCCTTTATATACGTCAAATTACGCATATAGACACTAATCGACGACTTTTAAATAATAATGTAGAATATATAAAAACAATAGGAAATATACTAAGATATATATATGAAAGAATGTAAATGAATATGCATAAACAGATAAGGTAGTGTGGAATAGATAGAGAGAAATACATACCATAGGATCAAAATACCTGGATATATATTTACATGTTCAAAAACAATACTCCGTATTACGTCTAATAGAATCATATAAGCACTATTGGCTTTTACGAATATACTTATATCGTATAAAGGTTAGTTTGAGTACGCCCATGAATTATAAATTATTCACCTCGAATAGAAGTACAACTTTGCCTCTACCCCTATATATATATATATATATCTGAATATGTCCCATTTTACCAAAAACTGTATGTGATGAATGAAAATGATAACTCATTTATGGTAGATCAGCAGCGCATACAATACACGCTCACCAAATCTAAAATATATTGTCTAAGACGATAATGAAAGTCAAACTATTTCTCATCGCATGCCTTTATAACTGAAATGTAAAGATATATTAATACATCAACTAAATGAACAACGAAAATCACTTTTTCATAGCTCTCTTCACGAATATCCAAAGCTGGTGAAACTAGACTCACCACACTCACTACCTATAAATCAGTATAGTAAGGCTAGTACTCCATACATTGTAGCGGTTATATAATGATAACCATACTATGTATAGCTTGTAGACATACTGTATAGTAAAAGGTAGGTAAATATTCTATATCAGCTTAAACAGTAATTCCAGTTTCTCTTGAGGGCTATACCCCCTAGTTACCTATAAAGAATTTCTCAACATTTTATTTTTATTAATAGTTATAATCAATATTATAGTTTAATAATTTCAAACATATTATTGAGTTCCCCGTCGCGAAGAACTGAATCCAAAATAGTATATATAAGAATAATGTACATACTTTCTGGTAATGTAATTTAGAAACAAATCAATATTGAAGAAATTATATGAAGAGGCAGAAAATATTCTACCCTAAATATTATAATTTCATATATCATCACTATGTGAAGATATATAATATCGGAAAGATATAGTACTGATAGACTGAGCAATAGCAAGTATAAAAGGGAGTTAGAATATATACGAGTTATGATGATAATATGAAGGTACCGAATCTACCCGTAGAATACCATAAGTATTATAAGAGTATAGATAGGTGTAATGATTATGAGTAAAATCATTAATTAGATAAGTAGAATAAAGTAGTAGAGATATATACAGAATACCCTGTATATAGATACAACCACTATTGGTCAGATAAAGAATGAAAATAATAATATTTACCAACATGATATCGCCAATATTCAGTCTTGATTAAAATTGAAGCCATATCTGTAGAGTAAAGGCTATTAGCGATAATGTTAAGCTGTGCCAAAGAGAAAGTGTATCACGAAAGCCACATGAGAATGTCATTATTCCATGAGATAGATGGCCCTACCATACGACGTTTCCCATTATCTCTCAAGAGATCCATGTCTAAAAGCGTAGTACTCTCTATAGTTCTCTATCTATATCGCTAAGGTTTGCTCGTGAATGTCAAAGAACGATGAAAAACCCACATCATTGCGTTGCAATCTATCACATGGAATGATGATACTTGCCAAAGCTGATAGTTCTCGAACTTCAAGACACCTAAAAGAATATGAGAACTTGTGCTCTTCCGATCGAGAAGACGTTATTTACTACCGTAGTACATTATATTTATAGATAAGTATTACAGTAGAGGTTTTCAAAATTATTATCCTAGAATTACCTAATTTATCTTCTTTTTAGGGAGCAGATGAACGAGAGACGAGATTAGAAGGATCAGAGCGACGATGACCTATTGAGACAGAGTAGAGAGAGTATAACATTGTGCCTCTAACACTAGGTATTAGAAAATATTAGTGTAAAACGAGGTAAGATCATCTAGAGTGTGTATGAAAGCCCGAGGGCGAAGAGAACATTTAAGCCTCTCCCAGAGTCGAAGACATTTATAAGTAATAACTTAATACATAAACCATCAAACTATACAGATGGAAGAGTATAAAAGCAGTTAGTTATCACGTAGTAATAGTGCTCTCTTAGTATGAATCGTGAAAATATGTGAATTAAAAATCCTCTCATGCATTGAAAATAGCTCAAAGGTGAGTAATTCAAGTTGTCTAACACATGACCATCTTATCTATGAGAGTCAATCCCCCGTAATATATTTTCTATTATCGTTATCTGAGGTGCATCTCATCTCCGCCCTGCTCTCCACCACTCTTTCTTATCGTGCCTCCTCATCATCGTCACTCATCTTACGCTTGCTCTGTACTTCATCTCGTACAGTCGACTACGATCTCTACCTCTGCTTTCATCCTCCCCGCATTCATCGTCCTCTTGCTTATCCCCTTAGCTTCCCAATTGTGCGTTCTTTTTTTTCTGCTATTCTATCCCTACCTCCCTACCTCTTTTTCTAATATTCACTAATGACATTATTTTTATACTTTTTGTTATTCATTATATCTCTTTTCTCCTCCCCTTTCCCTCTCATTCTTCTACATCCATCTCTCCTCTCTTCTTCTCTCTATCTCTCTCATCATCCAATCATTATTCCTTAATCAGTAGGTATGTCACAATATTCTTAATCATCTATGAGCATACATGGAACCTTACAATATAATCCATCGTCTTAATAATTTTTATCCTTATTAATTAGTTTTGCACCAAACTGCCAACAGTGATTAATTATTTCTTCTTTTTTCTAGTGGGTTTTGCCAAAATTAGTGGTTCACACTATTCTGTCTTTAGTTTTCGCCCTTAGTGGTCATTATTGGTTGCTTTTGGCATCGCTACCCTTGGCCATTTATCTCGGACTACAGTAAGTATCATAAGATTATTAATATTTTTACTTTAAAAGAATATCCCAGTACTTAAAAGCTGAGAAACTGTAGACTCTCTTTGCTGTTGAAGTAATTTGAAAAGTTAACGGATAGCTAAAATGTTATCGTTTTTAAATCTCTATGAAGCTAGCAAACCTTTTCGTGTTTTATTTAGGTACAAGAATGTTCCTCCTGGGAATTTCGGAGTCTACGACCCAACAGAAATCCTCAAACTCGGTCAAGTCCGATCTCATGTAAAAGATTCCATTATTGGCATAGTTTATTATTTACTTTTCTTCTTTATATATTTATATTGGTGAGTTTTTACAGACTAAACTCTGTCTGTCAAAAATAAACTATATTTCATAATTAATTTGAAATTTTCAGTTAAACTGTTATTGGTTTTGTAATTAGTCTACATAAATGAATAATTGCTAAATATTTTATTTTTTTGCTTACGAAATTGGTACAACTTTTTTTATTTATCTCCCTAGCTTGTTAACTCACCTCGTGAAAACAACCCGCGTTCCCAAGCCATCTTATTCTGATGATATTGGTCTATAAACTTCTATGAAAATAGCAAAACCTGTGGAAAGTGCGTTCAGTTAACAGCTTTTTATAACAATAAAATTTTGCGACGACTGTTAAGGACATTATATATTGTCGTTAAATTAGCTAGAAAATTGAAAGAGTATTTTGTTGAGGAAAATGCAGTTCAATGAAACACATTATTTTTTCAAATGTAAGAAGATATATTAGAAATCTGCAATAATCTCTGCCAATACTCAAGATCTTGAAAGAGCTTGAAAAATCTACTTTTAAGAGTTCTAGAACTTTGTAATGTGAAAATTTAAAGGAAAAACCGTAAATTTTAGATGAATCAACATTACCTTGTCTAGAAGATGTGTTTGACAATAATGAAATAGCAAGTGAATAATAAAAACAAATATTGAAATTTTCAATTAAACTAAAAAGTCATTTGGAATCTCTGTGGTCTTGAGCCTTTTCAGAAAGTACATTTTTTTGCTTCACACACTCATACTCCGTGTCTGACTTCACAGGTGTCCCCGATCGGGAATTGCTAGGACTGTAAAATTACATATGGAATAAACTTTAAGATTAAATAAATATCATACTGTCTGGAAATATACAGTTTTCCTACAGTTTTCAATACAAACCAAAATATGTTATTTAGATGATCAGATATTTAACGGCTAAAACAGAAATCATGTTAAATTACATAAGATGTTTAGAAATCTTCGTACCTAGGGGGAGGGCTGATATCAGTATCGCTGAATGGATGAAACTCAGGGCCAATCGATAAATTATTTCTCCAATTCTTTTGCTTATTTGATAACCTTTCTGCAACTGCAAGAGCTTCAGATTCTTTTTCAATCTAGCAAATAAAAAATCAAGAAAATAGTAGTGAAAACATACGGGTAAAGAAAATATAGAAAAATATGTTTAACTTGCACATACTATAACTTTTAAAATAAAATAAAATTAGAGTGATTTATAAATACATTCAAACATACCTCTTCAGCGCTATCATTTTGAATGTTGTTGTTATTGGTAATATTGTGACTATCGTCATTCGCACCACGAATGTCTTCCATGTAAAATATTGGATCATGAGAAGTAGACAGATAATTTAACAAATCATGGTTCTTTCTACGAGCAAATATCTTGATTGTGAGAATTGCTTGATTTACCAAAAATCAGAAAGACGCCTAATAATTGCAATGAAGAATATCAACATTCATGATAGAAACTCCAGATCCTAAATAGTAAATATATGATGATCTGTTAATTAAATATGGAAACGATCATATACCTAAGGAAATATTATATTCTTTTCTACTTGTTCGCCTTTTCTTTCTTTTTCTTGTAGTTTTAGTAACTGAAAGCTGCATATAATATTTGTAAAGAGGTTGTAAATGAGAGTATTTGCATCTCAATAGAAAACCTCTACTTAGCAGTATGACTGTGACGTGATAGTTGATATCATTAAGAGAGAATCATCGAATCGTAACGAAGTCTCTCTCACTCTCTCTTGTTATTGCGACTATATCGAGAAGTGAACTTCTGTCAGTTTATTTAATTTATTTGTGTATACCATAGTTATTTAAAGGAATAATATTTATCAAGCATACCCTTTGTCATTTCATATAACGAAGTACGGGGTGTCTATCAAGCGCAAACAGCCGTCGCGTCTTGTGACAATACCCTTAAGTGAAAACTTGTTGCAGTCAGAAAAATCCACCTTAGGGCTTCACTAGGCTACGACGGACCCTCACTATGGCATTTCATCAATGTAGGGTTCATCCCTTTTCCCAGGTGGGGCCACAACCATACCCCCTCACAAAACCCCGCCATTCACTCCTATTATGCATATTTCTTCCGCCTCAGCCAAACTCACATTCCTCTTCCATAGGCATTCCCTTACTGACTCAATCCATTTTTATTCGGTCTCCCAGCACACTCACCACTATATATATCCAACCAACCAGCTATCATCCATCCTTTACACATGACCAAACCATCTCAACTCAATATACTTTCCTTTATTCTCTCATTTACTGCTTTCTTCACACCACATAACTCCCAAATACGTTCATTCCCCATTTCATCAATTCTTCTCACACCTAACACGCCCCTAAGATTTCATTTTATTTTAGTTTATCATGTTTGTTCTTATTAAATATAATTAAAGAGGGTCAATCAACCGTAAATTTGTTTGAATGATATGAACAAGTGATTAGTTAATCTAAAAAAGTAATTCTTTGTTTAATATCATGGACAAACATACACATAAATTTAACTGCCATGATAATCTAAGTTAACGAACTTTTTTGATGTTCTTAAAAAAAATATATTATTACTGTTTAAAAGTAAATAGAATTAAATAATCAAGTCTTATTTTTCCATAACACAATTTATATAAATAAGAATATTTTGAATTTAAAAAAAAAAAAAAGTTTATGACAACCAGAAGAAGCACTTACTCTCTGCTTATTGATTCGAGTGACTTTCGCCTAAGTTCCTCAATGGTAATGTTGTTGGCATTCTCCCATGCCTTCTTCTCTCTTTCGAAACGCTCTTTTTCTTCTTCTAATTCGGCGAGATCGGTTTCCAATTTCTTTCTCATCGTTTCATTTCGCTTTTGAAGCTGCAAATTTCAAGTTGAAAAATTTTAATTAACATTATTTCACGCAATTCATTTCCATAATATGAAAAAAAAAAAGAAAAAAAAATATTTTCAAATATAATAATGTTAATACGCTAAAAAGGGTAATAAGTTATTTAGCTGAAATATGTTTTTAAGTAATTTTATTAGTCTGATTCCTTGAATTTTATTAAACAGGGTTGGCCTATTGTCAACATTTTAACAGCATATATTAAAGAAAACATATGATAATAGTGAAAGAAAAAGAAGTATGTCTCTAATAACTCTGCACGAGCGCACCCACGAACATAAACAACAATAAGACATTGAATTGTTTAGAAGTAATATTAAAATTTGTATAATTCCAAAGTCAACTTACATCAGCTTCAAGGTCTTGCAATTTGCTCATTTTTTCTTTAACTTTCATTTCAAAAACTTGCTCCATTTCTGCCTCCATTTTCTTCATTCTATTACTATGTTCTTTCTTTTCTTCTTCCATCTGAGCAAGAGGGTTCCTGAAGTAATAGGAAAGAATTGATAAACACCAATACTCTCATTATATTGATAATAATAATATTAAAATAATTTTTTTTCTACAAAACTCATGCTCAAGCACATAACATTAAACTAAGCATGACAATTTGCTAAATTGATACACAGTAGGAAAAGAAGAGTGCTTTGCACAAACACAAAGGACCCTCCCCAAACCCCAAAATAAAACTCGGTTAAGAGAGCAGAGAGAAAAAGAATCAACGAAGGGCACCCACAAATTTTTACACGGGCGTCATTTGGTTGTACAAACTGAAGTGTTAATTTCTCTGCTCACTCACCAAGCCGTTACAAAACTGTTCAAAATCCTCCGCGGACGTGGGGAACTAATAACAAAAATTGAATTATTAATTAATTAAATAACCAATTTCAAGAGTTATGCTTTATAACACAAATAACAATCTAGAATTTGCAACTAATTGCTCTGAACAATTCATATTAACAACAATACACTTGGTTACAACAGATATTTAGCAAGTTAAAAACAAATTTAAGAATAAAGGTGGAATCACATATAATTAATTAGCTATTAATAACATTCAAATAAGCGCAAAGGGGGAAAAGGGTAAGTGTTTTCATTTGGTTATTAAAACAAACAAACATGTTAAAAATTTAGTTTATTTCAATACTAATACCAATAATAATAATAATAAAACAATAATAATAATAATAATAATAATAATAATAATAATAATAATAATAATAAATAATAATAATTAATTGCTTAACGATAGTTCATTTGACCTTTCCTCAGTGCCTCCAATACCAGATAATTTTACGACACCGGTAGTTCTCATAATTGAACGTTATTAGTAACTCTTGAGTCTTGCATATGAGTCTGATCATCATATTTCTCAGGGGAATAAAGTCACAATGTTCGATGTTTTCCACTACAGAAGAAAACGAATACAATTTAGAAACTGAGAAATTAAATAAATATAAAAAAATAAATAAGAAAAATTCTAACCTTCAACAACGCCCCATGGATATCTTCGACCCCTAACTTTTTTCCCTTCCATTTCGAGAGTTGTATTTGAAACACAACAGCAAAGGCGAACCTTACTCTTTAACTTTGCTGTAGTCCTCAGTTGTCATCTTCGGAAATTCAATATAATCTTAAATCTTGTGTTAAATAATTCTTTCAAAAATCTAAGTAAAAATGATTTAAAAACTTTTTTATTAACAAAATGGTACTCGGCATATCAATATAATGTGAGTAAATTTGTGCAAACCTGTTTTTTAAGATGTTGACACTCATCTGGTGTAAGTGTGTCGGCTTTGGCGATAACTGGAATGATGTTGACTTTGTCATGAAGTCGTCTCATGAACTCAACATCAAGAGGTTTTAACCCATGACCGGAGGGAGCAATGAAATAGAGACAACAATGAACCTAAGGTATAAAGTAATACATACCTAAGTAGTAATACAGTTTTACTTCTATTGGTAAGGGAATAAAATGTTTCACTCCCAATTAGTACTCAATAATGAATTATAATAATTAATATATTGTGTATCAAAGGAGAATACAAAAGCCACCATTTTCTAGATGACAAAAACTTGTCGTTCCTCTTACCCGTGTGTCACTGATTGTTCTATTAACACGTGAATGTGCTCAAATAGTCTTCGGATTAGGTTTTCAATATATACTCGATTACAGGTTGCGCAACTGTCAAAATAAGTAAAAATTTAAGTTTCATTGTTTTTACTCACTTCATGATTGAAAAGTTTTATATTCAACACATACAAGATGAGAAATTACTATATACTTTCTTACCAGTCCTGTTATCAACGCATCGCCAAATCCAGAGTGTCAACAACTGTAACCATAAATTAACTCATTTTCCTTCAATATGTTTTGTTAGTTTGTCAACCTAATATAATATATATATACAAATAAATTATATATAATAATTTATATAATATATAATATTATATAATATATATATATATATAATATATATATATATAATATATATATATATATATATATATATATATAATATATTGCGTGCGTGTGCGTATGTACAATCTTAGGGGCGTCTTAGGGTGTCAAGAATTGATAAAATGACTAATAAACGCATTAGAAGTCGTGTGTGTGCTGAAAGAAAGCCTAAATGCAGAGATAACTTGAGTACATGAGATGTCATATGGAAAGGATGGATGATAGTAAATTGGTTAAGCGGATGTATAGTGGCAAGTGTGCTAGGAATTGACCGGCGGGAGACCGAAGAAAAAGGATGGATTGAGCGGTAAAAGAATCCTGAAGTGAGAAATGTCAGTTGTAGAGGAGAAGAAAAGAAAAGCGTGGCATGAGAGGAGTGAAACTTGGCAGGGTTTGTGAGGGGAGGGGCTATGGTGGGGCTTTGTCAAAGAATGAACCCTAACATTATAGATACCAAGTAGGTCTGTCGCACTCCGTGAAAACCCTAGGGTATATTTTATCTAGCTGCGACGAGTTCTCACTAAGGTAAAAGGGACGGTAGGGTCTTCTTTTCGACTTGCGTCAGTTCTTTCTACTACTTTTCTGTCTAAATTATCAATAACGCACCTCACCCCCCAATATAATATAATATATATATAAATATATATATATAATAATATATATATATAATATATATATATATAACTAATCATATATATAATATATATAATTATAATATATATATATAATATATATATATAATATTATATATATTATATAGATATATACCGTATATATATATAGTATATATATATATATATAATATTTATATATATATATATATATATTATATATAATATATATGATATATATATATATATATATATATATATAATATATATTATATATATATACGTATAATATATTATACCTATATTATATATTCATGGGAAACACCCCTAAATTATAAAACTACGTTACACTTAAAACATTAAGACAATAAAAATGGGACAGAAATTCTATAGGATATTGGAGGCCTTTCTGTGCATTAGCACTTTATTCAACAGATTAACACCATGCGCACAAAAATTAAAAATTATTAAAACCATATCAAAGTGTCAGTGAAAAAATTGGTTGGTTGAAACATTCATTTGTTATCGGCGAAGAGAAGCCATTTTTTATCACTTTTTAGGATATTACACAAAACGTCATCCAACCTCATTTCCCCCTCCAAAACATTAATATGTTGATTTTTAGAGATGTATATTAAATAACTTTCCAAAAGTTTACGTTTAAAATTATTATTACATTTACGAATGATCTCGAAAGTTTTAGCACTTACGACATGGTTAAATCTACTTCTATGCTTCACAAGGGCAGAATTCAGATTATCAGTCCTCAAATCATAACGATGTTGATAAATACGTCTGTCAATATCAACTGACTCACCAAAATATAGAGAAGGACAAGAATCACACTTCATAGAATAAACACCCGCCATGGGCAGAGCCGGAGCAGAGTTTGCGGAAACACCTTTGTTTCTAAGAAGTGCACATAATTTAGTAATATTTTTAACAGGTCTAACATCAGGAGGGAGAATCGTTAATATATTTCATGAGAACTATTACTAGAACCAATAATATCAGAAATAACAGGAGAGGCGTGTGGTCACCAGACGACCCTGCATACAAGCTCTTTTAGCTTTAAGTTGCTTTGTTAATAATAACATGGATATAAAATAACTTTTAATGTTTGCAGCTCATTATCTAATGTTATTTAGAACTACAAAGTCTATTAGGCTCTAAGGAATTGCGAAGACACAATATTTAACTTCATATTAACGATATGTTCAGAGAAACCAATTATATAGAGTTTACATGTGTCTTTCTTTTAAAAATGGAAGTGTTACCGGCATGTCCTTTTAGTTTTACAATCAAAATGTCTTAAAAAAAGCCAAACATCCATTAGCAGAACATCTCTAAGGTAAATTTCATGAGGGGAACCTTAGAGTTTAAGTGATCCAAAAGTACGAGTGGATCTCAATTTACGGGCAAGACAGCAAAAACGTCATCCTTGAACTATACATTTGCGTTGTTTAAAGCGAAGAGGTCTAAATCCTATCACGATTTCCTTAAATCATGTCTAAATGATAGAGTTATTCCCAATAATTTAATTAATGACTCGCTTATGGATGTTAGTGATTCCCCCTCTCCCTTCCCCATATGGCAGGAAGAAGTGTTAAAAAGATATATCAGTCTTTCAAAATCAAATTCTAATAAACTTTTTAAAGAAACTTGTATCTTGTTCCGCGAGTTGCAGGAATTTTTAAGATACAATGTTTTCTCGGACTCCATTCTCACCAAAATTTTGGATGTTTCTCATCACGTGGTTAAGTTAAAGATGATCTCGGTTGATAGAATAAATAAAAATAGACTTAGCTGTATTTTTAAGAATAGTGTTTGGTGCAGGATGGGCAATCCTGACTTTTACGAAAATATTTCTCACTTTAGGCTTTCAGCAGATCAACAAATGTTATTATCGTTAGGTCCCTCGTTTGGTGTGGGTTCTAGTTTATGTCTCTCCAATTTTTTAGAGAAATTTCAAAATTTTCAAAATAAAAATAAAAACTCTAATATAAACTTTGACATTTTGAAGGGTTATATGCTTCATGATTTGGTTAACTTACCGTCCAATTTTTTGCCTTTAAGATTTGTTAAAGCGGCATTTCAATTAAAAAATAACGCTGACATTCACATCTCTCGTGCTGATAAAGCTAATAAGTTAATTATTATGAACAAGGTTGATTATCTTAACAAAGTTGACGCTATCTTATCTGATGCATTGGTTTATTCTGCTTTGGACTCGAATCCTCTCGCTCCCTCCCAACGTAGTTTTAAACAACAACTTAAACTTTTACTTACAGATTTTTCTGATTTATATAAATCAGTTTTAGTTCATCTTCCTAAGTTGTCTATCTTCTATGGTCTACCTAAATTACATAAGGAAAATATTCCTTTGCGACCTATTATTTCAAATGTTGACAGTTTATCTTACAAACTTGCAAAGTGGATCAACTTACAGCTTCAACCCCTAATTGGAAAAATCTCACATAGTCATATTAGGAATAGTTATGATTTCGTTTCTTTTTTAAATGGTGTTTCTTTTTCTGACAAGCTGATGGTCAGCTTCGATGTGATTTCTCTTTTCACTAACGTTCCGGTGGACACTGCTCCTACTTGGCTGGGGGAATACGTGTTGAACAATGAAGTTTCTTTTGATGTCCCTTTTATCATTTTAAAAAACTTAATTTTGCTTTTGACTAATCATAATCACTTTCAATTTAACAAAAGGTTCTACAAACAGAATTCTGGACTCCCTATGGGTTCCCCTTTGTCCCCTACACTTTGTAATATTTTTATGGAATTATTCGAAGATCGCTATATTTTCTCCCATCCCGTCTATTCACGTATCCTTTAGAGAAGGTACGTGGATGACGTTTTTGCTGTCTTGCCCGTAAATTGCGATCCACTCGTACTTTTGGATCACTTAAACTCTAAGGTTCCCTCCATAAAATTTACCTTAGAGATGTCTGCTAATGGATGTTTGCCTTTTTTAGACATTTTGATTGAAACTAAAAAGGACATGCCGGTAACCACTTCCATTTTTAAAAAGAAGACACATGTAAACTCTTATATAAATTGGTTCTCTGAACATTCTGTTAATATGAAGTTAAATATTGTGTCTTCGCAATTCCTTAGAGCCTATAGACTTTGTAGTTCTAATAAATTAGATAATGAGCTGGCAAACATTAAAGTTATTTTATATCCCATGTATATTATTAACAAAGCACTTAAAGCTAAAAGAGCTTTGTATGAGGGATCGTCTGGTGAGCCACAGGCCTCTCCTGTTATTTCTTATATTATTGTTCCTAGTAATAGTTTTCATGAATATATTAAGATTCTCCCTCCTGATGTTAGACCTGTTAAAAATATTACTAAATTATGTGCACTTCTTAGAAACAAAGGTGTTTCCGCAAACTCTGCTCCGGCTCTGCCCATGGCGGGTGTTTATTCTATGAAGTGTGATTCTTGTCCTTCTCTATATTTTGGTGAGTCAGTTGATATTGACAGACGTATTTATCAACATCGTTATGATTTGAGGACTGATAATCTGAATTCTGCCCTTGTGAAGCATAGAAGTAGATTTAACCATGTCGTAAGTGCTAAAACTTTCGAGATCATTCGTAAATGTAATAATAATTTTAAACGTAAACTTTTGGAAAGTTTTTTAATATAAATCTCTAAAAATCAACATATTAATGTTTTGGAGGGGGAAATGAGGTTGTATGACGTTTTGTGTAATATCCTAAAAAGTGATAAAAAAATGGCTTCTCTTCGCCGATAACAAATGAATGTTTCAACCAACCAATTTTTTCACTGACACTTTGCTAGGTTTTAATAATTTTTAATTTTGGTGCGCATGGTGTTAATCTGTTGAATAAAGTGCTAATGCACAGAAAGGCCTCCAATATCCTATAGAATTTCTGTCCCATTTTTATTGTCTTAATGTTTTAAGTGTAACGTAGTTTTATAATTTAGGGGTGTTTCCCATGATTTTATATTCTCTGTGGTTATACAGATTTTAAATATATATATATATATATATATATATATATATATATATATAATATATGATGGGTATATATATATATATATATATATATATATATAATATATCAAGTGGCGACGCAGTAACTTTTTTACTACTCCATTGCTCGCTCTCCTCTCTCCTCTCTCTCTCTTCTCTCTATATTATAATATATATATATATATATATATAATATATATATATATAATATATAATATATATATTATATATATAATATATTATATATATATAATATATATATATATAAACTATACATTATAAATATATATATATATATAATATATAATATATATATATAATTTATATATATATATATATATTATATATATATATATATATAATATATATATTTATATATTTATATAATATATATATATATATATATATATATATTATTATAATATATATATATATATATATATATATATATTATATATATATAGTATGGTAAAATGCCTGGGCAACTTAAGAATTGGGCAAAGCCCCTGGGCATTATACTTTATATATAAATATACTGTATACGTATATATATATATATATATATATATTATATATATATTAATATTATATATTATATATATATATATATATATATATTATAATATAACGGTATATATATATAAATATAATATATATATATATATATATTATATATAAATATATATATATATATATATAATATATATTATTATATATATTTATATATATATATATATATATATAACCGTATATATATTACTATAATATATATATATATATATATATATATATTATATATATATTTATAATATAATATACTATATATATTATATATAATATATAAATAAAAGGTTAGAATGAGAAGAAAAGAATCGCCTAGAATTAATGAATAGGATGTGCTTTTGTAATGATTTAAATGGATGTACGGGGAGTTGGAAGAAACCACTTTCGAAAATATGCATAACATGGCAGTAAAGAAGAGGTGTGTATAGTAAATGGTGAGGGTTTGATGGTGCAAGAAGGATTAGGTATTTTGGGGATGAGTCATTAGTAAGGAGAGTAAGGTAGAGTGAGAAAGTTGAAGAATGGTTAAATCTGCAGGTATAGATGAAATTATGGTGAAATGATCAAGAAACGGAGGCGAGATGTGATTGATTGGATTGAAGTTGTGTAACAAACATTTATGGTTTAGTTCGAGATTGGAGAGCAGTAATAATACCCTTAAATAAGGGTAAGGGGATAAGGGTAAACTTTAGAATATATGAATTAGTTATGAAATGTTATAGGGAAGATTTTAAATGCTGTATTTTGGTTCGAAAGAGTGCGCCGAAGTGACCGAAGGACTGATTAGTGAAGAACAAGGTGCATTTATAAGTGTTAGAGGATGTTTGATCAAATCTTTACATTGAAAAAACTGATTGAGAAAATGAGAGAGGATTAGAAGAATAGATTTTATGTATTTGACAGGCGTATGATAAGATTAATAAGGAAGCTCTATGGCAGGAGTTAGTGATATATGGTGTTGATGGTAGGCATTCCTGAATGGAATCAATAGTATGAATGATGATACTGAAGCGTGTTTAAGAATAAGAATGGTCGAAAGTGATTGGCTTAAGTATTCAATACGGAGTAATGCAGGGATATTTATGGTCTCCTTGGTTATTCAATTTGTATATGAATGGCTTGTGAAAAACATACAAGACGGAACTATTATATTATAACTATTATATTATAACTATTATATTATATATTTGTGTTTGTGTGGCGAATCTGAAAGAGAGTTTGAGAGGATTGGTTTAGAGAGATTTGGCAGGGTGTCGTAAAAGGAGGGGTTTGAAAGTAAACGTAGATAAGGAGTAAGGTATATGGTTGTGGATGAGAACAGTTCTCAGTGTGATGTGAAGTTATATTAGATGTGAGCAGCGTGAACCAAGTGTCTGAGTTTATATAGTTGAGTGAGTAGTATGTGTGGATAAAGTTAATTTGATGATGATTGCAGGTGGGAGAGTTGAGAAAAAGTTTGGGGTGGGTGGTAATGGACATTGAGGTGGGGTGCTGGTGCAGATTAAAATACTTGGATGATATTAAAAAGAACTAAGTCTTGAGTTGCACTAGGGTTTTTAGATTGAGGGTATGTCTGTCAACCTGTGTTAATGTATGTTTGATGAGACTATTCTGGGAATAAGAGGTATAGATCTAAAGTATTACGGTGTTTAGATGACAATCTTAGGGGACGTGTTAGATATGAGAAGAATTGAAAAAATGAGAATGAAAGTATTAGAGAGTTGTGTGGTGTTTAGAAGGGGTAAATAGAGAATAAATGAAAGTACCATGGGTTTGGTCATGAGGAAAGTATGGAATATAGTTGGTTGGTTAAGCGGATGTATAATGTGAAGTGTGCTGAATCGACCGGCTCGGAGACTGAAGAAAAAGTGGATGAGTCCATAAAGGATTGCCTGGAGGAGAGAAATGTAATTTTGGCAGAGAAAGGTGAATAATAGGAGTGAATGGTGGGTTTGGAGAAGGTATGGTTGTGGTCCACCTGCGGGCCAAGGGTGATCCCTACTTGACTTGCATAACTTCATAGCCTTATTAGGAAACCTTATCCAAAAGCTTTGCTAAAGTCTTGAAATATTATATTTAGACTTTAGCATAGCTTTTGATAAGGTTCCCCACATACGGCTCTGGTATTGAAGAAGTTATGGTTATAGTTGTGGTGAGTGTACATGGTTTGAATTAAGACTGTATGTGGAATAGAAAAAAGTGTGTACAACTAAATGCAATAAGTCATCATGGGAAAAGTTAAGAGTGGTGTCCCTCAGGGTTCAGTGCTGGGCCACTATCGTTCCTCATATATATATATTATATATATATATATATATACTATATATATATTATATATTATATTATATATAATATTATATAGTATACTATATATATATAATATATAATATATATATATATATAATATATATATATATATATTATATATAGACATATATATAGACCAAGGACATAAATGTAAGGTTTCTAAGTTTGCAGATGGTACCAAAGTGGCTACCTCAATAGGAAATAGTGAAGGATGTATAAATACAAAATGATCTTCATAAACTTTTTGGGGGCAAATAAGTGGCAAATGAATTTAATAGTAAAAAGTGTAGGTATATTCACCTAGGTTACTCAAAAATTTTAACTATGATATAAATGCTGATGGCTTGAGTCTGTGGACCATGAAAAAGATTTAGGTGTGATTAATAAGCAGTATTTTGAAAGTAGCTAATCAGCTGTGTGGGAAGCAAGGAATAAGCTAATAAGATGCTGGGCATAATAAAAAATCGTAATGCTGTTTATAGAAGCAAGAATTACTAAGTAAACTCTATAATAAGCAATGTTACGGCCAGTATTAGAGTATTGTGCACAAGTTTGGGCCCCTTATTTAAAGAAAGACTTAGATAGCTAGAGAGAGAGTGCAACGTTGAGCAGCAAGGATGATTCTGGTTTGAGGGTAAGAGCTAGAGAGAGGCTGAAGTTAGGAATGTTTTCTGTTGAAAGGCGATTTTTCAGAGAGACATGAAACAAGTCCACAAAATATTTACATCTATTGAAAATACAGAGACCAATAATTCTTAATAGTAGAGCACAGAAGGGAAACCAGGGCTTAGTAAGAAAAAAAACAAGAAAGCATTCATTCAGTAAAGAGTTGTTAAATTTTGGAATGTTTGCCACAGGAGTTATTGAGTGTGACTTTATTGCAACATTTAAGAAAGGATTGAAATACTATATGGATTGCTTTGGTATCACCATAGCATATTTTACCTAGTTAAATCGTTGGTGTTAGTTTTACAGTAATTATTAAGGTTTTAAACGAATGTTACTTTAAAGTTATTAAAGCTTGAAGTGTAGTTGGCATGAACTTTAGCTATAGTTTTACTTCTGATAGTAGTTTTAGACAAGCCCTAGGGTGCTTTTGTGGATTTGCATTGAGCATGCTTTAGACTTTGTGTATTTATGTAAGTTACTGACAAGCCCTAGGTGCT
Source organism: Trachelipus rathkii (assembly GCA_015478945.1). Classification (NCBI taxonomy): domain Eukaryota; kingdom Metazoa; phylum Arthropoda; class Malacostraca; order Isopoda; family Trachelipodidae; genus Trachelipus; species Trachelipus rathkii. The sequence continues at coordinate 4,488 of JABUQX010071441.1, read as the reverse complement.
TTGTGGATTTGCATGAACATTTTGTTTGGTGATTGGTTTCTGTTGGCTTGACTAGAACAGTCTCGATAGGCCCATGTGACTTTTTACTGTCTCTATCTAATATTTGATGAATGCTATAGTGAGCGTCCGTCCAGTCCCGTGAAGCTTAGGGTGGATTTTCTGACTGCCCGACGAGTTCCACTAAAATGTGTGTAAAAGGGGCGGGTAAAGCGTTGGGCTTAATTTCGTACTTGCGTCATTCTTCTACTTACTTTTCTGTTTTCAGTGCATGTTGAGCACCTTAACCCCCAGTCTTGGAGATAGGTGGTGATGATATGATATATAAATTGCAAATATAATACATAAAATATAAATGCAAAAACTGAAATAACTATTATTTTGAATGTTCTTTTTTTTTCAATATGCTGTCAATATCCATCCTTTACTGATATATTTTTATAAATGCCCAGTTTTTGGGCGGGCATTTATTAAATGGGCAAATGCCTGGACAAATGCCCATTTTATAAATTCCTGCCACTAGGCATTTGCCCAGCGTACATCACTATATATACATATATATATTATATATATACTATATATAATATTATATATAATATATATAAATATAGAATATATATTATATAATAATATATATATATATATAATATATATATAATATACGTATATTTAAATATACTGAGCAGATTCAGGTCCACCACCCAAAACTCTTAGCAATTATAAATACAGATTCCAAACTTAGACAAGTTTACCCCCCACCTGCACAATGTCACATTTCCAGGACACAATGGACACTAACCTTCTGGGGCTCCAACGCTCTCGGCGCCCCGGTGCCGGACTTCTCTATATCTTCCCTTCTTACCTGTGAACGCCCAAGAGCGTGGCCGCTCCTGGAACATGTGGCCCATCCAATTAAGTGCCAGGGCAGAAGTAAGTAAGTAAGTATATATATAATATTATATTATATTATATATATAATATATATAACTATATATATATATTTATATATATATATATATATATATATATATATATATATAATATTATCATATATATATGACCTGTTATGTTTACGACTCCGTCGTTTATATTTTTTATTTTTTTAAATATATTTTTCGAGTATATGATCCTAACAATCAATTTAGTGGTAACAGACATGATTCAAAAATATATAGCTTTTACGTTTTACGACTGTCAGTTTAATTTTTTATTTTTTTAACTAAAGGATTACCCAAGGGTAAACCACAAAGATGCAGGAGTCGGTTTCTGCCTCCGGGGAACGACGGGTAGACTAGTTTACCTAAAATCCGGGGAGTCTCTGAAAACCCCCGCTCTTTGTTTTGGTGTCGCAGGTCCTCCGCCCCTCCCTACGGGGTAGGAAAACTCCCCCCCTCTGTCCCCGGTTGACTCGAGCCCCCTAATATTTTTTTATTTTTTTATTTTTTGTTTTACATTTTTGTAATAAGCTATATATGGGTCTATCCCATTTTTTCCATACCAAAATAATGGAAGTTGGCCGTTCGATATTTTGAGAACTTTTATATTTTGCATGGTTTTAATGTTATCCCTGGCAAGTTCAAACACACCATTCGTTTTGTAGATTTTACTCTGTTTAAACAGGCGTGAGCCAAAAATGTTTGACCAGGTGAGCAAAATTATCACTTAATAGAGGTAACATTTTAATTCACACGTCAATATACAAAATTTTTATATGAAAAGGCCTGGTGGCGTATTTTAGGGATTACTTAGCTACATTTTGCCGGAGGATGTATTTTGTTGAAGAATAATATATTCACCATGAAAATGAATCCGAAAAATTGTGTTAAAAATCGAAGAAATTTCCATTTTCGTGGGTGTATTATTAAAAGAAGGAAATAATTTAACGATATAAAATTTTGTGTGATGATACATACTAAAGTATGGTTTAACTTAAATCTTATTTGAAGTTTGGTAAATATTTAAAAAAAAATTTACAGGGTGTCCAAAAATCAATTTTTCGGAAAATCGGTAACTTTGAACCTTAATATCTCTGATGGGGTAGGTGCTAAAAATCTGAAATTTTCACACATTATACTACTACCATAGATGTTCCTTAACCTGCAATATTGACTTTGGTATTTGCTTGTTTTAAGAAATACAGCCATTCAAAAATGCCAAAAAAAATTTTTTTTTTTTAAGTTGTGTTATGATAGCATACGTAGGCCTACTCGTAATATAAAGTACCTATATTGTTAAAGTGTGTAAATATTATTATTATTATTAGAAGATTATTAAAATTTTTTCAAAATCTTTTTTTTTCATTTTTATTTAGCAAAAAACAATGAAAAAAAATTCATAATTTGAAAAAATTCACGTTTGGAAAATGTCAATAAAATATAACTTAGACTTGTGTTTTTCTATCCAAATTGTGAGTGAGGACAGTCCTCAGTGTGAAGTTATGTTAGATGGTGAGCAGCTGGAGCAAGTGTCTGAGTTTAAATATTTAGGGTATGTGTTGGATGAGAAGGGAACGGATGATGCAGAGTGTAGTAGGAAAGTTGTGAATGGCAGGAAGGTTGCTATATATATAATGTTAGGGACTAAGTCTTGAGTGCGGTAGAGTCTTACATAAGGGTATGTTGTTACCTGTGTTATTGTATGGTAGTGAGGCTTTGTCTGGAATAAAAAATATAGATCTAAAGTTCAATGTGTTCAGCATGGGACAATCTTAGGCATGCTAGTTATGAGAAAGAATTAATAATTGAGGAGATGAACGTTATTAGAGAGTGTGTGTGTGAAGAAAGGGGTAATGAGAGGAATAAATGAAAGTATGTTAAAATGGTTTGGTCACGTGGAAGATGATTGATATCGCTGGTTAAGCGATGTATAGTGGAGAGTGTGTTGGGAACCGACCGGCTGGGAGACCGAAGAGAAAGTGGATTGAGTCGGTGAACGAATGTCTGAAGGAGAGAAATGTGAGTTTGGCAGAGGCGAGAATAAAGGTGCATGATAGGAGAGAATGGCGGGGTTTTGTATGGGGGCATGGTTGTGCACCTGCGGCCCAAGGATGAACCCTTACATTGACGAGTTACCATAGTTAGGCTGGATTTTCTGTCTGTGACGAGCTTTCACTAATTAATGAACAGAGGGGCGGTAAGGCTGGGCTTTCTTTTCGACATTGTCATACTTCTCTACTGCTTTCTTTTTCCGATGCTGTAGCTCTCTTACTCCCATCTGGAAAATAAGTAATTTTCGGTTTGAAGAAAGAAAGAAAGATATATATAATATATAATATATATATATAATAATACTATATATTATATATATATAATAATATATATATATATTATATAATATATATATATAATAATTATTTATATATATAATATAAAAATATAAATATATAATTATAAATATATATATATATATATATATATATATTATATATATTATACATATATTATATATATATAAATATATATTATATATAATATATAATATATATATATATATATACATTATAAAATACTATATCAAATAAATACCTCCTAACAAACATAAAATCAATTCCATAAACACAATAATTAAAATACATAAAAAAATAAATATATATATATATATATATATATATAATTATATATATATATGATTATTATATCGAGTAAAGACGCGGTAAAACCAGAAGGAAGCGAAAAAAATAAAGATTAAGAAGAGTGATGTGCTTTTAAAAAAAAAAAAATCTTAAAGTAATATATGCAAATGAAAATGAAAATTCTGGAAGTATCAACATTTGCTTTGAGAATTGTTTTCAGAAGAGAGTGCATTAAGTTTTAAGTTTTGGTTTGAATAACTAGAAAAAATATGCTAATGATGCGAAATTTCAAAATTTTTTTAAAAATTTAATTAATTAACTTTAAACTATAAATAGAAGTGTTAGAGGCAAGCAACAATATTTTCAGCACCTATATATATAATATATTAATATATTAAATAAATATAATTATTAATATATATATATATATAAAATACATATATATATATATATATATAATTTATATATATACCCGTGTTACCAGAGTGCAGACGCATGACCCAACTCTTTGCCCCACACAACATCTTTCTCAAGACCTCCGCCAATTTGGAAAAATGGTTATTATATTAATGCTGAAATTAATAATTCTCAAATTCTGCTTCAAAAACAAAAGCTTTTGGAGCACCTTAGGAATTTTTGCTTTATTTTCGTCGTAAAATGAGATCGCAACACGAAAGAAGCTCACTAGCTACCACTTGTTGAAGGGCATTGCTAAAAATTTCCTGACGACTTCGGCAAGATGTGGATACTTTTACAATTATTCATTCCCAAGACCCGTGGATCTTATCTAATTCAAGCTTTTCTTTTATAATTCTTTGATCAATGATAGAGTGTCTTTTGACACCTCTGAACAAGAACTCTTCATCCTGCACTAAAGCCAATATGAAACGTAAGTGTCAGCAATGATCTAAATCTCTCTC
>JABUQX010071440.1:22500-32500 GCA_015478945.1 Trachelipus rathkii | reverse complement strand
TTGTGAATACATTTAAAGTGACAATTTCCTTTTAGTAAACAGTTTTTTTTGTTTGAACTCGATTTGGAAAAGCACATTTGATGACAGTCGCCTCTTGTGAATTTAGTGATGACGTGCTCCTTGATAACCTGATGTTGTGTCTCCTCCGCTCCTATGAAGAATTATTATCGTTATTCATTGATAATTTGTAACATTGTTTATTATTGCTAAAGTTTAGGTAGGATTGTATAATATTAGTTAGGGCCCATAGATGAATTTATAAGTATGTATAATTATAATAAGAAAACTTTACGATTATTTTTCTACTCCTCCATCATTGCAGGGTTAATTATTTGAGTTTATTGAGTTTCAGAAAAAGTAACTTAACGGTTGTTAAGTAGGTCCTGTGAATTTGTTTAATTATCGTAGTTTGTTTTATTACAGAAAACGACTGCGTTAACAATATATATATATATATATATATATATATATATATATATATATATATATATATATATATATATATATTTTTAATAGTATATATATATATACATATATATATATATATATATATATATATCCATAGCTATAGTAGCGGATAACCGCATCCGCATCCGCATCCGCATATGCGGATATCCGCATCATTTTTCACTATCCGCATCCGCAACCGCATCCGCATTAATTTTTTGCGGATAGCGGATAGTATTTATCTATAAATTATGAGAAACGTGTGTGTCACCTACCTTATATATATATATATATATATATATATATATATATATATATATATATATAGTACTAAAATATTATCTAATCAAAAGTTATAGTATAAATATTATATTATACTATATATAGTAATATATATAAATATATATATATATAAATTATTAACAAGGGACTTTCAAGGATGACACAAGCACTCATGCTGAAGATAGATAATTATAGATTTCAAACTCTGCAAAAACGATTGACGCATGTACAAAAGCAACTTTTCTAAATCCTAGATACAAAACCAAATTTCTTGAACCACGTTTCTCAAAGAGGGTTAAAATTAATTCAAGATGCCTATGTGATGAAATGATGCTAAAGGCAGAAAAATATCACCAGCCAATAAAAAAGCAAAAGATCACACAAAAACAGACACGCAATTACCATCGTTAACGATCATTGCTGAATCCATGAACGTTATTTTGGCTTCTAGCAGCGATGAAGAGTTGATCAGGGGTGTCAAAAAAACACTCTTTTATTTAAAAAAGAATATCAAAAGAGAAAAAGCTTGGAATCAGAAAATATCCACTGTCTTGTGGGAAAGATAATTGTATAAAGGTTTTCCACAATCTTGCAGAAGACCCACTTTCAGGGAATTCTTTAGGGCATACCCTTCAAACAAGTGTATTAGATGAGCGTTCTTCAGTGGGCAGATCTTCATTTACGACGAAAAGATAAGCAAACCTCCCCTGAAAAAGGGCTCATAAGCTATTTGTTTTTGAAATTCATTAATTTGAGGAATTTACAATTAATTTCAAGCATTGAATATATAACCTTTTTTCAATTGCTGTGGAGCTTGGAAAGAGGTTGTGGGTGCAAAAGAGTATTGGTCCAAGCGTCTTGCACCTCTCGTAACACAGTATATATATATATATATATATAATATATTATATATATATATATAATATATATATATATATATATATATATATATATATATATATATATATATATTAGATATATATATATATATATATATATATATATATATATATATATATATATATATATATATATATATATATATATATATATATATATATAATATTATATATATATATATATATATATATATATATATATATATATATATATTATAATATATATAGTATAATATATATATATGAAGTTTCTGTGGCAAAAACTCTTAAAAACTTAACTATCGCTATTCCGCATCCGCATCCGCAGTCCGCGGATAGTTGATTTTTAACTATCCGGCATCCGCATTCCGCGATAGTGAGAAAATCACTATCCGCTATACCTCTAATCCAAAACCTTAAGTATGCACTTTACTCCCATTTTTATTTCTAAAATTCTCTCTCCTCTCTCTCTCTCTCTCTCTCTCTCTTCTCTTCTCTCCTCTCTCTCTCTCTCTCTCTCTCTCTCTCTCTCTCTCTCCTATATATATATATATCATATATATATATATTATATATATATATATATAATATATATATATATATATATATATATATATATATATATATATTATAATATATATATATATATATATATAATATATATATATATATATTCCGGTGGAAAAGGTCAGGGTCCTACAGGAGTTACTCCGGAGTGTGGGCGTTCAATTAAAAATGTTGAGGGAAAATAGAAGTTGGAAGTGAGTTCCAGACTTTACCAGACATGTATGAATGAGCAGAGCAGATAAATATGGGGTCATAGAGCTAGAGAGAAAGGAGTAATATAATTTTTTTGATGGCTCAAATCTCTAAATTTTAATTTTTAATAATAATATTAAATAATAATTAATCAAAACAAAATAAAAGTATATATTAATGGAAATGAGGAGTCATATCTGTGGTCAATGAAGAATTCTGAGGTTAAGTGACTGTTGAAAGCATTAAAGGAGAATCTCTAGCTGAGGTAATACTACAAACGCTGAAATAAATAGTGACTTTCTGACTGGACAACGATTGGATGGTGCAGAAGTAATGAAGAAAAGTATTAAGAGGTTTTTAAGCTGACGAAAATATTCAGCGGCGATATATGTTCATTGCTTTTCACATCCATTTGAAGTACAACACATTAGAAACCTTATGGCACAGCGAATGCAACTAGTACTATTTAGATTGCCAAGGAGACTACTATTTTAATAGAAAAATAATAGGATAAATTTTCCCCAGACACAAAATGAGCGCAGAAAAATCACACGAATGGGCGAAAAAGTTTTGGTGAAAAGTTACGATGTATTATTAAGATCTAGAGAAAATTTTAAAACATTTGTTGAAACTTTAGAGTAGCTTGAATGGATCAAGATATTGAACCCTCTTCAAAAAATCTCAGATATTTTTGAAGTTTGTAATAAAAAATAAATTTGTTATAAGTCTATTTATGACTTTAACTTTATTCTCTTACACTCACTCTTCAATTGCAGTCTCCATAATTAGTGACAGCAACTGCTCAAAATCATATTGAAAATGTGACATTTGTTTTGAAAGATTTTCAAGCAAACATCGATGAAACATTTTCAAACATTTTGGAAGTTGTAACATAACTATTACTGCTTTCTGTTAATGAGAAAATAAAAATGACTTGTGAGAATCAATGTAAAATGAGAAGGTATAGGGCAATTACAATTTCTATCCTTGATGACTTTTCAAACCAGTTAGAGAGCAAGTTTGTGAACCAAGGTCGAAATTATTTGAACTATCAAAATTTTTTGATGAATTGAATCTCTTAATTTTAATCATAAGAAGGATAAAAATAATCAAAGCAAATTTAAGGTATATATTAATAGAAATAAGAAAAACATATTTGTGGTTTGTGAAGTTTTTTTAGTTTAGTGGCTGTTGAAAGCACAAAAGGAGAATCTCTAGTGAAGGCAATACTACGAATGTTGAAATAAATTGTGACTTTCTGATTGACAACGACATGATGGTGCAGTAGTAATGAAGAAAAGTTTTATGTAGAAGTGTTCAAACTGTCGAAAATATCCAGTTGCATTGGATGTTCACTGTTATTGACATTCATATGGAGTACAACACATTAGAAACTTTATTGACACAGTGAATGCAACTGGACACTATTTTAGTTTACCAAGTTGGAAATATTTTAATGGAAAAAATAGGAAAGATTTTCCGAGGAACAAAATGAATAAAACTAACACGAATATGTAAAAACAAAATGGGTGGAAAAGTTATAATAGATTGTTATGATTTAGAGAGTTTTTTAAAGCAAAGCAATTGTTGAGGCTTTAGAGGAGTTTGAGATAGATCAAGATATCTAACTTCTTCAAAAACATCAAATCTTTTTAATTCTGTAATCACGAACGAATAAGTTATAAGTTTAATTATGATTTCAATTTTGTTTTCCTTCACTCTTCCATGATGTACTACTTTGCAGTCTTCATTATTAGTGAAAGCAACTGCTCTTAATCATTTTGAAAATGTGATGCTTGTTTTGAAAGATTTTCTAGCAAATATCGATGAAAATTTTTCAAACATTGTGGAAGGCGCAACAGAATTTCTGTTTCCTGTTAACGAAGAAATGTATTACGAAAAGAAATAAAGCAATTTCAATTCCTTTCCTTGATGATTTTTCAAACCAGTTAGAGAGAAATTTTGTGACCCACAGATCCATAATTACTAATCTTAGGAAAATTATCCCATCGATATCTATTAAAGATTTTATGAATTTGGTAAATAAACTTGATCTATACAGTCACGTTGGATAGTTAAGGATTTTAGCATAAATCTAACTCCCAATGTGCAGTTCAGAAAGATATTTATCTACTCTGAAAAGGCTCAAAGCATACTTTTCAATTTTACAGGGAAGGAAAGACTAGGAAAGACTAACAGATCTGGCTATAATGAAATTTTACTGATAAGAGAGCAAGAATAATAATTTTCCATTTATATAAAATAACATCTTTTCTTTTTTGTACACTGAAATTACTGACAATGATAGGTTATCGAAATTATTTCCTTTTATATATATGCTTAATCTCAGCTCCGAAAAAAATTCTGGCTACGACCCTCTCTCTATATATATATATTATATATATATATATATATATAATATATTAATATATATAATTTTATATATTAAAGAGAAATATATAAAATATGATTGATATATAAAATATATATATATATATATATAATATATATATATATATTAGAGGTGTACCGGAATTCCGGCCGGAATTTGACATTTTTTTTCCCGGTTCCGGTTCCGGCCGGAATTTTAAAAATTCGGGCCGGAACGGATTACTTTCCTTTAAATTAAACGTTCCTTAAACACTATTTGAAAATTAATTGCCTGAATTTGGTGAAGTAAAAAGAAAAAACTTCATCAGTATTGGGTAATATTTTTAAAACGTTTTCCTCAAAAAAATATTCCTGCTTTGAAAATGAAATTAATTTTCTCTAATATTATAAGGAGACTGGATAAGGAGAAGTAAGTTTGGGCTAGACTGCTATATTTGGGAATTATTCTTATGTTTTACTTTCCAACCATTAGGAAATTCTTACTTTTCCAGATTAGAAATTGATTTTATCTTGGTAAAAAAAATTTCAATTTCCTTAAGAGTTTCACCTTTTGAAGAGCCACTGATATTTCTTTTTTTCGTTTTTTACACTAACTGACTCGCGTGTCACTTTCACTTTCTTAAAACTTATAAAAACTAAGTAACTTTGCAGTAATTTCTTTCTTAATGCTCCGGATGATTTTTGAGGTACTTGGCAAATCTAAAGGTTTATTGTAATAATGGCTCGTTTCTTGAAAAAGACTCATCGCCGAACCTTCTTACTTGCACTGTTACTACAAATTTATCCACTTCCCCCTTCAAATTATTAGCCATATTCTTCAATGCATCCATTTTCTACTCAATTACTCTTATTTCCATTAAAAAATAAAGTCAGTAGTATCTGGTCTATTACAATTGTAAAAGATCCCATGTTTCCTTGGTTTCTGTCCTGTCCTTTCTCTTCCTTTTTATTCATAAATCTAAACTAATGCCTTCTTCAGCTCTTCTTTACTCTTTGCTGTCATCCTCAGAGTTTGAGAGATATGCTGAAGAGCTCAAAAATGTAGAATAATTGATGATGTAATTGATTTGCCTTATAATTTCCGTAACCATGAGAAATGGTTGGCCAAAACTCTTAGAATTTTTTCAAGTTTTTGCCATTTTTAGCAGTAAAAGCTTAAATGATTGATTGTTCTATAATATAAACTTGCAGAGGTCTTTTCAAACATTCAATTCTTTCTAGAATCAAATATGTGCTATTCCACCTTGTATTAACATCTTGAATTGGCATAAGTGGCTTGGAAGTGGATCCAAGTCTCTTTGTATTCTTTTAAATTAATTACAGCCTAAAAAAACTGAAAATGATTGAAATGTGTACAAATATTCCTACATTTCTTAAATTAAATCACACTGTTCTTTAAGAAAATGGCATCTTTAATGAATTGAAGTTTATGAATAAAACAAGAAAAACTTGTGTATCCTGCTAAATCAATTCCAAGTTTCATGTTATATGCTCCATCTCGAAAGATCAAATGGATTATGTTAGGAGGAATTTCCCAATAATTCATATAATTTCAAAACTCATAGTGATTTAATTCAGAATGAGAACCTGGGAAAAACTTGCAATGGGAGTACACAGTCCATTTTTTTTAAACTCGCTGGTAAAGCCAGAGTGCAGTTAAAGAAATAAAATGGAAATGGGTGGGTCACGTAGCTAGACAACATGACAACAGATGAACTTATATCTGATCAAAGCCTTAGATAAACTTCTCGAATAACTAGCTTATCTCAATTTCCTGTATGAAGTTGGTAAACATTTTCTCTACAAAATATTTTCTACTAGGAATAAGATATCTTGGTTGAAGATGGGCAATAAGTTCTATGAATCCATTCTCTTCTGTGACAATGAATGGCCGGTTACTCATTGCGACAAAATTCATTTTTTTCTGTGATTTGGGGTCATTGATATGCCAAAACTTTTTTGGGGAGAAACTCCCCTCAAAACGCTCACTTATTTCACGGCTTGGAATCTATTACTCTTTTGTGGTTTCCCCTGTTCTAGAAAAAACAAGACTCTCCCTTTTACTATTAAAATTTTGGACTTCCAGATATTTCTTTCGATGATGATTTTCCATAATGTTTTTTGAGAAGTGGCGTTGTACTAAATAAGAAAGATTTTATGTTGAAAGTTATATAAAATATTTTTTTTTACAGTCTTTATATAGTTAAAGGAAAGTTCACAAGAAATTCCGGTTCCGGCTGGAATTCCGGCCGGAATTTTTTTTTGTGATTCCGGCTAATTCCGGTTCCGGCTAATTCCGGTTCCGGCCGGAACTGAATTTCAGTTCCGGTACACCCCTAATATCAATATATAATAATATATATATTTATATATATATATATATAATATATATATATAATATAATATATATAAATATAATATAATATATATATATATATATATATATATTATATATATATATATCATATATAATATAATATATAATATATATAATTATATCATATATATATATATATATATATATATATATATATATATATATATATAAATATATATATATATATAATATATATATATATATATAATATATATAAAGAATTAAAAAGAATAAAATCGCCACCTTTTAAAAAGTCTTTACGAGTTGTAAAAACTGTGGAGGATTTTTTTAAATATATAATATATATATATATATATATATATATATTATATATATATATTATAAATAAAATATTATAATATATATATATATATATATATAATATATATATATTATATATATAATATTATTATATATATAATATATATATAAATATATATATAATATATATATATATATATATATATTATCATATTATGCTTAATCTCAACCCCGAAATTAATTCTGGCTACGACCCTATATATATATTATATATATCATATATATATAATATACATATATTGAAAATATATATATATATTATATATATATATATATATATATATATATATTATATATATATATATAATATAATATATAATATATAATAAATATAATGAAAAAGAAAAAAAAGAAGTAAAAAAGAATAAAAAATCGCACCTTTAAAAAGTCTTTACGAGTTGTAAAAATGTGGAGAATTTTTTTTGAAAAAGGGGAAAGGAAATAAAAGAGCGAGATTCTCTTTTAAATTTTATAAATAAAAATAAAAACAAAATTTATTTAACATTTGAGAAACGATCAAAGCTGATATTTTTGGAAAGGATGAAAATTAGGAAGGGAAAAAAAATTGGAAAAGGAAATTACATTCATGAGAATACTCGCTTTGTTTGAAAAAAAAAAAAAATAAGTAAATAAAAATTCCTCTTCAAAACTGTTATTTTTGTCAATATTGGATTATTCACTAGAAATGAATATTGCTTATTAAATTATAGGGCAGTTGAGTAAAACATTATTGGCGTTAAAAGAAAAAGAGGTCCACAATCTCGTAATGTTAATTAGAATTTTATTATAATTTACCTGATTATAGATTTTTAATCTCGAAAGTGGGAAAATCCTAGAGAAGGGTCTTCAGAAGTTTTGGAGCTTTTTTTCCATCTGATATAAACATTTCTATCAAAAAATTGGCGGGAACCAATTTTGTCTTCCCCAAAAAAAAATCCATCATTAAAAATTTTAAATATTGTATGGCTAAACAATTTATTTTTACAAAATTCATAACTTTATCTTATTAGATAATTATATTTTGACAAGGTCCAAAGAATGCTTTTCTCTCAAAGATCCAAAATTACAAACACACAATCTGTTATATATAATAGTTCCTATTAGAACCATTGTTCCTATGATATTATATTATCTGGGAGGTCAGTCGGAATATACGCTTGTTTATTAAACATCCTCGTGAATTAAAGCCATTTTTTTTATTAAATTTTATAAAGATATTGTATTTTCATTATACACGAAGCTTTCCAGTAGGAAAAAATGATAATTTTTGTTGCTTCTGTCATCACAGCAGCAAATTGCCTCTACTCATATCAGACTTTGCTCCAATTTTACCCTAATTTTTTAAATAGCAGCCAAACTGTTAGGTATACAAACTAATGTTTTAAATTTTTATAAATAAGACTATTTTGTTACTACCAGGATGGTTCTCTTGGCTCACTTTGCAACTTGTGATTGTATGTCATGTGTATGCAAAATTTTTTCTATATCATTTAGTAGAAAAATAGTATTAAGAATATATATATTAATATATATAATAATATATATATATATATATAATTATATATATATAAATATATATATAATATATATATATATATAGATTATATATATATATATATATATATATATTATATATATATATATATATATATATATAGTTAGCCGACGTAAACGGGCTGCGGTGCATGTACGCTCATTTTGTGTGTGAAGAGCGATGGAGCACACAATTCCAGTGTTCCGGTGACGGTGCGGCATGAAAGAATGAATTTGTTGCGTTTCGTATTGTGCGCTGCGCTCACTCTAGTGCCGTACGGTTGGAAAAAAATTTTGGTGTTCGATCAACCCAATATATATATATAGATATAATAATACATAATAATAAAATGTAAATAACTGCAATAGACCGCAGCTTAAATTTTTATTAGTAAACAAAGAACTATTGTGGGAAGATTAAAGAAAATTGCCCTCCTCTGGGTCGAAACCAACGCATGTTGCGACTGAGACAGACATACTCGGACGCTCTACCGCCTGAGCCATCCTCTAACCCCAAAAAAAGTTTAAGATCAGAACAGCTTTCAAACGAACGAGCTCCCTTCAAGGCGATATCAACAGGTTTCACCCTTTTCTCCCTCCCCCCCCCCATTCATCTGTAAAGGATTTAATAAATGGTAAATTACTGCAATAGACCGCACTAAAATTGTATAGAAATAAAGAAACTATTGTGGGAGATAAAGAAAGCCTCCTCTGGGGTCGAACCACCGCATGTTGACGAGTGAGAAACAACATACTCAGACGCTCTACCGCCTGAGCCATCCTCTAACCCAAAAAAAAGTTAGATTCAGGAAGAACAGTTATACAGCATCCGAGCTCCCTTCAAGGCGATATCAACAGTTTTCACCTGTTCTTCCCTCGTTCTGTAAGATTGCGTTGGTTCGACCCCAGAAGAGGCAATTCTTTCTTCCCACAATAGTTCTTTATTTTACTATACAAATTTAAGCTGCGGTCTATCGTATTTACATTTATTAAATCTTACAGAACGAGGGAA